>CM052326.1:23242419-23292282 GCA_028455615.1 Lasioglossum zephyrum | reverse complement strand
ATTGCAAAATTTGCCACCGAACAAACAGACAGACAAACAAGAAAGCGAGCTAATAAAAACGTGGTAAAATATTTCTATTTAAACAATCGGAATCTACGAAATAATATATTTATATTTTAACAATCGGAACCACAAAATAAAATATTTCTATTTTAACAAAGGGAACCACAAAATAAAATATTTTTTTAAATATTAAATCTTTTGATTGCGAACCATTATTATCAGCAATAATATTTAAAATTGAAATTGAAAATAAAGACAAAGTCCAAATATTTTCAATATTCTTCAAATTAAATACTAGTTTCAAAAATGACTGCCTTGAATAAAATATTTTATTTTGAAAATACTATTTTCCCCAGCTCTGATCTTATCACCACATAACTATTTTCTACTAATAAATCTATTGAATGCGAACCATTATTTTCAGCAATAATATTTAAAATTGAAAATTGAAAATAAAGACAAAGTTCAGATTCTTAAAACAAAATATATTATTTTCTTTTCAAACAATTATTGCCTCAAATATATTATTTTCTTTTCAAACAATTACTGCATCAAATAAAATATTTTCTTTTCAAACAATTGCTGCATCAAATAAAATATTTTCTTTGCAAACAATTACTGCATGAAATAAAATATTTTATTTTCAAGATTTCACACATACTTCATAAATAAATAGGATTATTTATTACTTACTACATTTAAAATACTATTTTCCCCAGCCCTGCTTGAATGGCTTTCTGAATATTTTCATCGGCTATATACATATCTCCATAAATACGTGGAAGGGTTCTACAGAAATATAACTACGTCGCTTCTTCCCATTTTTTTTCCATACGCATGCACGTATCATGCGTTGGAAAACGTTCTGCTTCAGTTTTTATTACATAAATATTCAAAATTAGTCAATGAACCTGTGATCAAATGTATTGCAAATGGTAGACAATTTGTTTCAAAAGTTAATGTCGTTAAAGAATATCTTATCCTTCCAATTGTTTCTAATGTCTTCGAATATTTTAAATTTAATTTTCAGTGTAATTGTAATTTAAAATTTTTATTGTAATACAAAATAATTTCAATTGTAATTTAAAATAATTGTAATTGTTATAATTCAGATAAAAGGAAAGCAGACCTGGACAAAAGATATTACCACTAAAAAATGCAAATATTTGCAAATCTTTCAAAAACTAAATCGACCACCCTATATTGAAAAAAGTTTTTAAAAATGTCGAAATCTATAACATATTTACATTTCATCGAAATCGGAGAGAAGTACCTTTTTCTAAATAATTACCAAACATTAACATCCAAATAGTGTTTAGTTAAACACATTAAATCGGTTGCTGATTTCAAAGATAAGGTAATTATTTATAGTGATTCTTGTACTCGACATAATCGTATAAATAACACGTTCCATTTTTAAGGAATAAATCGCTTAGTAAAATTTCGGTAAATTAATCTAAAATCATGCTCAATATCGCAAATTAGTTTTATTAATGCAAAAGCATTCGGCTGTGCCAATTTCAGAGCAGAAAGGTCAAGGAAACAGAGCAATCGTACTTCAAATGCTCTTCGTTTCAGCCGAGGTGAAAGGGGAAATAATGCAAAATTTTAATTCGCCGTTTGTTAATTACTGCCAAAAACTTTCTGCTTTGGACAACAATCAAAACAAGGTCCACGTCGCGAGGGCGCACTGCGAAATAGTGCCAAGATGGTTGATTTAGAGATTTGGTGGAGAGGATCGCGCAACTGGCAATCGCTGCAAAGATATATATCTTCGCTTGGATCATTACCATCTTTCCGTACCCTCGTGCTTTTAGAATTTAGGAAGTGGTAACTGCGGAAAGACGCTTGCTAGAAAACTTATTATAAAATTAATTAACTCGTACTGACCCGAAAATTACAAAATAATTCACGAACGTTCTACTTGATCGTATACACGACTGTGAATTATTTAAAAATTTTCGATTGCAAACTCAATGTTTAAAAAAAAAAATTATGATAAGATAACCGAATCTCACTATCTAGGTTGGAATTACACACGAATTATGTTTTATTTCTTCTGTTCTGTTAAACAAAAACTTACGAAAAAATTCATGAACGTTGCACTTAATAGTATACACGACTGTGAATTATTGAAGAATTTTTAATTGGTAAATCAATCGCTAAAAAATACAATTGTGATAGGATGGTCCAATCTCACTGTCTATATGAGAGGTACACACGAATTGTTTTGTATTTTCTGTTCTGCTGAACAAAAAATTTTGAAAAAATTTATATATGTTCATACTAATAGCCTGATTGAAAATGTCTGATTTTTTTCAGAATTTTCAATCCAACAGGACAACAGAAATCCGGGAGACCTGATTTTCTTTGTGAGGCCTTTGCTACCCTCCATATCTACGTATGGGGTTGTAAATTAGTACAAAAAGTATTTTCTTTGTATATAGGTATACAGGCACTTTTCACCCCCTTAACATTAAATATATTAAGTCTGTAATTATTTTGAAATCCCATACATCACTCTGCTGTTTACTGAAACATTTATTCACCGCGTTTATCTGTGAATCATCCAGATTGCAATATCGAAACAATTATTTCCGATACGAAACGATTTAATTATGCGAATTTAAAGCGCGTCACGTACCGGAGATACCAAAATCTGCTCAATGCATTTAAAATCGTACCTATAGCATACGCACAGAATTAGCATACAAAGAGATCCAAAATTATGTGTTTCTTCCAAGTTGAAGGCACGCTGCGCACACGATTCTTCTTTTAGATACCGGTCTAGACATTCTAAAGACAGGGCGATCGCAATAATTCGCTATGCTATTTATAGATCGCGGGAATCCATCGTTTCGTTAATTGCAACTGACCTCGCCAGGACCATTCTGCATCTATAGCTTCTAAAAATTGATAAAAATGCTAAAAGATAACATTTCACAGAATTAATTACAATTTCGATTTATATTTTAGAATCTACAAAGACTACTACCGCTGAAAACAATATAAAAATAAAATAATAGTGTCCCTACACAATCACTGTCCGCGCAGGACACGACTGTTGGACAGTAAACGAGGATTTACTGTGGTATCGTTAACAAAAAGCTTGTTCAGAGTGCGTTTCTCTACATGTGTTTAGTTTATTAAAATATATTGATGTAAATGTTTTTCGATTTATATTTCAGTGCATCTATAGTTTCTAAAAATTGTTGAAAATGCTAAAAGATAAAATTCCACAGAATTAAGCACGATTTTGATTTATATTTTAGAATCTACAAAGACTACTTCGCTGAGAATAATATAGACATAAAAATAGTGTCCCTACACAATCACTGTCCGCGCAGAAAACGGCTGTTGGACAGTAAACGAGGATTTACTGTAATATCGTTAACGAAAAGCTTGTTCAAAATTTCGAATATATTTGTGTATGTGTTTGCAACTTCCTTACATCATTTAAACTGAATACTGTAAATACCTTATCGAAATGTAATTTCTGGACATTTTTGGGACAGCCTGTATAATTCTGCAGTGGTTATTTAAATAAAAATAAACGGTTTTATAAAACGTCCACAGGGATATCAGTTGGGCATACGCAAAAGAGTTCTATCAGTGCTGAAATTTCTTCCAAGAATGACCGGAAATGATTATCAGTACATACACTGAAATAAATAGAACGATACTTCCGTCTGCGCACAAGTCTAACACAATTATCAGAGATTTAGCACTGCACAACAAATAATTAGTTATAATTTATGTTGTTAAGAAAACTACTCACTACCACAGCAGTGAAAAAAATTAATAAACCCGGTGTGAAATGTAGGAATTACTTTACAAGTTGGAAATAGAAGTTTCGAGGAAACTCTCATAAACTTAATTTTTTTAAAACAAATTGGATTTTTTCATGGAAAAATAAAATGAATGTAGCTACCACATGAACAAAATGTAGCTTGCAGAATTGCTTTGTAAACAAAGTAACAAATGATCGAACCTTGAGCTAAGTGCATTATAGTAATTTAATATTAAATAAGAGATTTGTTATGAACTATAATAATTTAATATTAAAGAATACGTTTTTGTTGCAAACTTATAGCAATTTAATATTAAAGAATTTATTTTTGTTGTGAACTTATAGTAATTTAATATTAAAAAATGAATTTTGATGTGACCTCATAGTAATATAATATTAAAAAATAGATTTGCTGGAACTTATAGTCATCTAATATTCAAAAATACATTTGCTGTGAATCAATAGTAATTTAATATCAAAGGATATATTTTTTTATGAACTTATAGTAATTTAATATTAAAGAATTTATTTTTGATGTGGACTTACAGTAATTTAATATTACAGAATATATTTTTGTTGTGATCTCATAGTAAATTAATATTAAAGAATAGATTTGTTGTGAACTCATAGAAATTTAATGTTAAAGAATATATTTTCATTGTGAACTTATAGCAATTTAATATTAAAGAATTTATTTTTGATGTGGACTTACAGTAATTTAATATTACAGAATATATTTTTGTTGTGATCTTATAGTAAATTAATATTAAAGAATATATTTTCGTTATGAACTTATAGCAATTTAATATTAAAGAATTTATTTTTGTTGTGAACTTATAGTAATTTAATATTAAAAAATGAATTTTGTTGTGACCTCATAGTGATATAATATTAAAAAATAGATTTGCTGTGAATCAATAGTAATTTAATATTAAAGGATATATATTTTTGTTATGAACTTATAGTAATTTAATATTAACAAAGAGATTTGTTGTGGCCTCATAGTAATTTTTAATATTAAAGAATATGTTTTCATTGTAAACTTATAGTAATTTAATATTGAATAATAGATTTGTTGTGACCTCATAATAATTATATATAAATATCAAAGAATATATTTTCGGTGTAAACTTATAGTAATTTAATATCGAAAAATAGATTTGTTATGCACTTATAGTAATGTAACATTGAATAATAGATTTGTTGTGACCACATAGTAATTATATATATATATATAAATATCAAAGAATATATTTTCGTTGTGACCTCATACTAATTTAATATTGAAGAATATATTTTTGTTTTGAACTGTTAGTGATTTAATATTGAAAAATAGATTTGTAGTGACCTCACAGTAACTTAATATAAAAAAACAAATTTGTTATGTACTCACCGAACGTTGTTCCGCAATCGTCGAGTAAGTAGTTGATAGCTCGTGGACACCATGCTGTTCCCGCAGCATGGCGAGAGATGTGTCAAAAAGACGCACTGAAATCTTCTATCTTGCTGTCCAAACACGCGCGACAATCGACCAACATTTCGTACACGTATGTACATCAAAAACCGTACAAACCCAAAAAAAAAAAAAGAAAATTCTGCGACAAAAGCCACGCACGTTCATACATCGACCACATTCACTCACCTGACACGCACATGCACACACCCTCCTCAAAACGCACACGCATACAGTCGCAAATTCTGTTAGCAGCGTCGAACGTACAATTCAAAAACAGAACGATTCACGTAATTCCCGTGAAACAACGCGCGCGCGTTTAAACAAACAGTTGAATAATAAAAGGTAACCTTTGCCTGGACGTCACCGCGAATTCAGTGAACAGTCGAATCGTGTGGGGAAAAATGATTTTAAAGAGATGCCCGATTTCCTGACACAAATTGATCGACTCGAATTTGGAAACGAGAGCACGGGAGAGACGTAGTTTCACTTTACTAACCTATGCGCAGTATGTCGACCGGTTGTCACGATTATTCAACGAGTTCAAAACATTTCCACGACACTGACTTGTGCAGATATCACGACGGCTGCCATATTGGATTCTCATTCCGCAAACCACCGACCAGACGGTTAGAATAGCGTGACGATCTTGCGAAAAATTTCATAGTGACGCTAGAGACCTCTGCGAGATATTTTTTAAGTTGCATTTAAAAGTGGACGAGTCAAAATCGATTTTGAAATGCGTTATTTTCTGTATTTTTTGTGCGATTTATTTTGTTTACAGTGGAAATTATTTGGTACGTCGAGAAAGAAAACTATGGACCCTTTGCTTTTATCACAGCATCTTTGCAAAATTAGATTAAATATAATTATTTAGATTAATTATAGCTTGAAATATAGAATAAAATTAACTGTTATAGTTGTGTTATAACAGTTAATTATATTTTATATTTGAACTTAAATTAATTATAATTTTGAAAAGGTGCTGTGATAAAAGCAACGGGTGGAAACACAAATTTATATAAGTGATTATACCCTACATAAATAGGTTTATGCATAAATGTACAAATATAATTACAGCAATTGCAATCTGAATTTTGTATTGAAATTATATTTAAAAATAGTATTGAAATCTTCGCAATGTGCAATTAATTATTAATAAATAAGGATTTCTGTTAATCTTTCGTGTCGTTCTCTCTAAATCTTTAAACTAAAACACAATCCTTTTTAAATGAAACATTTTTAACATAATCCTCGTCAACCAATTTCGATAACAGAAATATCAATTATTCAAAATTTAAATAAATCCTTTATTATCGACTATTTATCACATCGATTGTATCGATCGACTAAAATTTTAACGAAATGTATCTCTATCTAGTCGTATAATCGATGTTTATTTCGATTTCGCGCGTCTCGTGCTTAAATTTCGAAGATGGCAGGCGCAACCACCGGCGAAGAAAGAATGGATGTGGAAATATTCCCGTCGACTAGTAATATTAATTCGAAAACGAAAGAAAAAGCTGAGAAATCTCTGCATCTTCCATGGTACGTCTTAATTAATAACAATACTAATCACATCTTGTTCAGATTCAACTAATTGAGGTTATGTTTTCATTATTTAACAAATATCTACTACATTATGAAAAGATAGTTGAAATTGGTAGGTCCAATTTATAACACTATAAATATTCGAAGAATTTCAATATTCTACTTATATTCTTCACCGCAGCTTGTTGCAATTTAGAGAGAAAATTGATTTCATCGTAGTTTGTTACAATTTAGAGAAAAAGTTTTATTTCACCACAACTTGTTGCAATTCGGAAAGAAAGTTTCATTTCACCACAGCTTGTTGCGATTTAGAGAAAAAGTTTTATTTTACTACAGCTTGTTGTGATTCGGAGAGAAAATTTATTTTACCGCAGTTTATTGCAATTTAGAGGGAAAGTTTACTCGTAAAGATCCGCAGTAATGATAAAACTGTTTTCAGGATTGAGAAATACCGGCCACATGTCTTTTCAGACATTGTTGGGAACGAAGACACAGTATCCAGACTATCCGTCTTCGCCAAACATGGAAACTGTCCGAACATAATCATATCAGGACCACCAGGAGTTGGGAAGACCACAACGATACTATGCTTGGCTCGCATTCTGCTGGGAGCGGCTTTCAAAGAATCCGTGCTGGAGTTGAATGCCTCAAACGACAGAGGAATAGACGTAGTCAGAAACAAGATCAAAATGTTTGCTCAGAAGAAGGTTTCTATAAGTAATCTGCTTTACGCTACGCCTTTTTTGTACACAGAATTTATTAGTAATAAATACTTTGTGTTTGTTCGGAGTTAGGTCAATCTCCCAAAAGGAAAGCATAAAATAGTGATCTTAGACGAAGCGGATAGCATGACTGATGGTGCTCAACAAGCGTTGCGCAGAACTATGGAGATATACAGTAACACGACAAGATTCGCATTGGCTTGCAACAACAGTGAGAAGATTATTGAGCCTATACAATCTCGTTGCGCCATGCTGAGATACGGAAAGCTGTCGGATGCACAGGTGTTGGTGAAGGTTCTCGAAGTCTGTGGCAAAGAAAATGTAAGGAAGAGAGATCTATTTTCCTTGTACAACAATTCTACGGTGTTAATTAACTAAATCGAGTATATTTATAGATTTCGCACACAGACGATGGGTTGGAAGCGATAGTATTTACTGCGCAGGGCGACATGAGACAGGCCTTGAATAATTTGCAGTCAACGTTCAACGGTTTCAGTCACGTAAACAGTGAGAATGTTTTCAAAGTCTGCGACGAACCACATCCCTTGCTGGTTAAGCAGATGCTCGAGTTTTGCTCGCAGGGAGATATCTCGAAAGCGTATTCGGTAAGATATTCTGTTAAATTTGCTTCGCAAAGCTTACAATTTACATATTTAATGAAATTGAAATGTTAGAATTGTTTCGTTAAGTATTTACTTACATATTTAATAATGTAAAACGTGTATCATGCTTAGGTAATGGAGGATCTGTGGAAAATGGGCTATTCCGCAGAAGATTTAATCAGCAATGTGTTCAGAGTCTGTAAAAACCTTCCGATCGACGAAACCCTGAAACTAGATTTTGTTAGGGTAAGTGTTCGTAAGGGTGACGACGTTTTTGTATATTTTTTAAGGTGGTTCGACAAACAGTTGGCTGCAAATTAAAATCATATAAATATAAGGCTGCAAATATTATACTTTTCGCTTTAGTTTCAAGTTATTATCAATTAATCTCTGCCTGAACGAAATTATTATGTTCTTTACGTGAAAGAACTTCATCATCTTTATTAGTTACTTATTAAGACGTTGTTCAATGCAATGTTTTCGTTAGTATTTCTACAAAATGCAATAATATTGATAAAACTACAAAGCAGGTGATGTTTCCTGTAAGAAATTAACACGTAGAGCTTGTTCTCGTCGATTATCAATATTTCGTGTCGCCAAAACACAGCTTTATTTCTTACAACACATAACATTCTTTTTGGTATAGATTTATACAAGTTTCTAATCGTTTTTCGCTTAATTTGCTTCCATTTCGACGCAGTTTTCCAATTGTTTCACAGTACTAAACTGGTTTCCTTTAAAATACACCTCTCTGGATAATTTTTTCCAAAGATGTTCGATGATATTCGAGTCGGAGATCTCGTTGGCCATTAAAAAATCTGTTTATTGTTAATATTAAATTACTAATGCTCTAAACGAAAATCGAAACGTCGGAGTTACTTTAGTATTTGCAACATTATTTTCTAAATCGAGTAACAAATGATCGAACCTTTGTGAACCTTGAGAGCATTAACAATTTAATATTGAAGGCACAACTGCATTGTTTTGCTGGAAAATGTGTTTTCGATTGGCTGTGGACGGAGCATGTTTTGACAAGTGCTTTTGAATAACATCTATCGTATTTTCGTGCTATTTATTTTTGTGGAAATTAAATTAAATATTATTTGTAGCCTTCAGAGTAACGATTCCTCTTTTACTAAACTTGTGAATATAATAGTTTTGACTATCAGGGTCATCTAAAGAGAACCGCTTCTTATCAGAAAAAATTACTGAAGTCGTGAATATAATAGTTTATCAGGAAAAACTACTTCCACGACTTAAGAAAAGAGGAATCGACACTGCAAAGACGACAAATGGGTGGCGGAGCACTCTAGTATCAAGATTGGGGGTAGTATTACTTATTATTATTGTATTAGTTATTTATTACAACTATAAGCGTATCCTCTGAAGAAACAGACCACAGTAAGACAACCTCGGTATTTATTAACGTGGAAATCAAACAAGCAGGCGACATCGTGTCTTATCTTAAAGATTAAATAGTTCTTCTATGGCCTAAACTCCTAAACGAGTTTTTATAAACTAATCGAACATGTTCTTTTACAGGAGATCGGGATCACTCATTTGGGCATAGTGGACGGAATTAACAGCTTGCTACAAATGAACAGTCTTCTGGCTCGTCTCTGTAAGAGAGCTGTAGTGTGAGTGTTGGGAATACCCTTTGTAACTATTATATTTTTGAAAATAAAATTATTTATACTTTTTTATTACCAAATTCTGTATCTCGAAATATTTGTTTCATGCTAACCGTACAGGATATAGAATATATTGTGTATATATATATATTGTTTTGTAAAAATTACGAGACTGAGTTTATTTAGATTCCTCACAATTTTTATAATAATACGTGCTCGAACAAAGAAATTTATTGAATAATTTTTCATGAAAGAATCTTTATAATTTCTCTAATTGAAAAATAAATATTAAAGCGGTTATTTCACTGGTCGAAGTTAAGTGTTAAACAAAGATGGTGAAAAAGTTTGCAATTCAATATGCATTTTATAGTTTGTACTTATATATTTTTCACAGTTTTTGTTCACTCACTTTCGACGATTTTCCTTTTGTAATTATCTAGAGTTTGTTTTCCTGAAAAACTTATCCAAGACCATAACGAAGAAAACAAAAAAAAGAATTGCGCGTATCCGTCGTTCGAATCGAGAGTTATGGTCTTTCAAGTTCACACGAAAATCCCATAGAAAGAAGCACCATCATTTTTCCGGACAACTTTTCCAATTTTTCTTTCCCTGAGAACCTTATGTAGACAATTACAAACATTTTTTTTTTAAATTAGCCAAATTCAAGCGAATAGGGTTTAATTTATATTTATACATTTAGATATGCATCCATAGTTGAATTTAAAGAATGAAACTAATCTCTTGCATATCTCTTTAGTAAATAACTTATACAAATATCCACCTGTACTAAAAATGTGCTCCTCGTACCATTTAATCGGAATCTATAAAACTATTTGTACCTTCGGTAGTTTCTAAATAGAAGGGCACATTTACTATATCAGGTTTCACCGATCAAATTTAATATTCGCAGTAACACTAGATGCAGATAAATCCTCGGAAAGATAAAACTATACATTCAAAAATGATTGCGTAAACTGTATACAGTCAAGAAATTAATATATTGGGTTGGCAGATAAGTTTGTTCGGTTCTCGTAGCAGTGCAAGTTCCATTCGCTTTTCTTTTGTCAGCGTTATCGAACAAATGGAATCATTTCTATTATTTTTTATTCTATTAGTATTTTAATCGCAATATTCTCTGAATTCACTGTGCACCTTGGAATTGAAACAAAGTGAAACTTGAAATCCTTTCGAGCTCTGAGACCGTTCCACTAGATTTAGTTTCCTTTGTAGATAGAAATTATATTACTGCATCTTTATTATATAATTTGTACATAAAAATAGATTCTATCGTGCTATCATACCACTATCAGTGGCGGATTAAGTGGTAAGAAGCCCTCTAGGGCCCCAGAAGCATCTTCGATAAGAAAATGTTTAGCTTGTCAAACTGTCGTTGTAGCACAATGTTAGGAAATCGTGTAGTTTCAAAATGCAACTGCAGTTTTAATATTTTCACCGATGAAAATGCTTTCCTAAACAGTGGCCGAGTTTTTCCTAAGTCGTCAAGATCGTTTATATTTTGTTGTTTAAACGTAATAATTGCTTTTTAGGGTGTCCCGTCTTCAAAGGATGTCCATTTAATTCGCCCCCAGAGTGGCGGATTAAGCGGCCACTTAGAGCCCATAATTTTGGCCGGAGTTATGATCATGTAAAGTGGTAGCAAGTTAATAACGAGAACGTGCCACATGCACGATTTTATTCGTAAATCTAGTTTTACCGTTTAGAGTCCCCACTTATCTTGATCCGCCACTGATTCCTATAAAAATATACAGTAATTCGTCCGCCCAGTGCCGAATCAACCCCCGTAGCAGGAATAGCAAATGCTACGGGGCCCCGCACTAGCAGCAAAAAATTAACCTTGTAAAATTTGGTAGCCACCGTTTGTAGATATTTTTGCGAAAAGAAGGTCACTCGTTGTGTTTTACTATATTATCGTGCAAAGGGCCTCCTGATAATAGCTGCTACAGACCCCACCGCTGGCTTAATCGACCACTGGAGCCCCAGACGTTTTACGAACTCGGTGTAATAAAGTTGGCGGAAAGAGGTCATCGATAAAAATGGCCAATACATATATATTTTTTATTATCTAATATTATATTATATATTATATTATATATATAAATATATATATATATATATATATATATATATATATATATATATATATATATAAGATTATATAATCGATTAAAATTGATCTTGTGTATCAAAAAATATTGTTTAATTCCACTCTAAATACCGAACGGACTTATTTGCCACCCCGATACTTCTCTTACAGAATAAAAATCGTCTTCCTCGTGAATCAGCACCACTTTTCCATCGTGACCGGTGCCAGATGCGGTCTCGGTTTGGGGGACGGCCATCTCAGCGCGCTCTGACACGATTCCGCTCTAGAAGGAGTTCTAGAAGGTGGTTGAGGCGAATTGTACTGCGATTCTTGAAGTTGATTCGCTGTTTCTTCGCCGGCATTTCCTCGTGAGGTTTTCTCAGACGGTGATTCACCTTTGTGATTCCTCTTCGTCGCTTTTTTCGTTGTATCGTAGTGAGAAGCGGGCGGCGCGCTTTCCACGGATTGAAGGCTTGCTGCTCGATGAAGGGACAGTCGAAGCGGTTTCTTCGGCGGCGCATGACGTGACTTCGTGTCTTGCGAACTGTACACCATCGACACGTCAGAGTTCTCTGACGTCCGCGACTGTGTATCCTGAAGTATAACACGGAATTATTACAAGTGTGTAATAATCCAATCAAGAAATTATTACAACCACATATTGTTAAGCCCCTGGCTGACACAACAATCCAACAAAGACCACCGCCTTTCACAAGACATGGCCACAAAAATCGATCAGAACTTACTTGAAGCAGGACTGGCCGACAGAGTAGCAACGTACAGGTTAACTTCGCCTTCGCGGACTCAAAATTTCTGCCTTTCTCCTGTAAATTATGATGTATTTAGTATGCAATCCAGTAGATCCGTAGCTAACACAGTTTCAGTCGAAGTTTCGAATCTATGGGATCAATAGTATATGAGTTATGCTTGTTTAAAGTTCAAGTGTTCCTTTTTTATACGTTAGGGTGACCTCTAGTGGTTCTGCGAGGAGTGCTTGAACTTTAAACAAACATAACTCCTGAACTATCGATCCCACAGGATTGAAACTTCGCCTGAAGCTGTGTCAAGCACAAATCTATCAGATCACATACCAGATACATCATAATTCATCGGAGAAAAGCAGAAATTTTGAGTCCTTTATCTGAATAAAGAGCAATGGATCGCTGCTACATCGAACAGTAATTCGCTATTCTATATAAAAGTATATAAAAATTGATTACCATACCTGAAACCGATAATAAGTTGGCTCCGAATCAAAATCCAAGGACTGCGTCTGCGACGAGTTCCTGCGATTTTTCGATAGATGCTCTATAGCTGATTCAATGCGAGGAGGTCTTCTTCGTTGCAGCTGAGACTGCATCTGTACTTGCTTGTAGTCTAGACTTGTCGTAGATCCGGTCATATGAAATCCCTGCGGCTTCTGCCTGCTCTTCGATTTATTATGATTGTTTAAAAGACTGTCTGGCGAGGCGTCGACCTCTTTTAAAATCTTCGGGTCCATGACTCGCTTCGGTTGGTCACTGTGCCTGTGTTTTATCGTGGGCAAACTTTGCCGCAACTCTGTCGAATTTCTTGCGTTTAGGTCCGGCAGATTTGCCACCAACGCTGTCACCTGGGGCCCCTTTTGGAAAACCTAGAAAATTCGTTTTCAGAGAGCTGGTTATTTCGTACGAACATTATTTAACCCTCATCCGTCCCAATGCGATGCTCAATATGATATTGTGTTACAACTCATTCTTTAATTTTTTAAAAATAATTAATGTAACGATCGAGTGTGTGGAATTATTTCTTTCAAGAGTCCTAACAATTTCCACATTCATCGTATGTGTCCACCCTTTACCTTTTTTTAAACGTTAGAAAGAAAGTTTGATAGCTTATTTATAAAAGAAACTGATTTAAAAATTACCATGGTTTGAAATAATAAAAATTAAAAATATGCCTTTCGTAAATCGAACAAGTTCTATACGTGTGAAAAGTTTCACGGACATCGCTGAAGGTTACGAGCCATAAATAATTATAAATGACAAATTATAGTTATAAATGACAAAACTTGTGTAAGCACAAAACTTGAAAATTATTTGCTACTTTCAATACTTGTAGCCTTTTTATTGGTCAACTGATTTCGATGAGACAAAAGGCACAGATAAACAAGTGGAAAACTGTGGCCTCCACTGTTTTCTTCGAAATTCCGAGCAATAGTAATTATAAAAAATATTGTTTTTTAGGGTGTCCAGTCTTCAAAGGACGTCCACTTAATTCGCCCACCAACTGCACATCCGACATTTCTTATTATTACCTTTCAAAATCGTATATTTTTAATATCTAAACGTAATAATTTCTGATCAATCCAGCACCTGAACTTGCTCCTGACGACTCGGCGGAGGATCGGCGGGGATCTCGGCTCTGTTGGGTGCTAGAAGATCCCTAACCTGTTCCTCGAGATATCCGATTCTGTGAGTCAGCCTGAGGTTATCTGATCGAAGGGTGCGGAGTGCGGCGAGGGACTCGCCCTTTCGAAGGACCACGATTTGCGCCGCGTCGGGAGCGACAGCCAGCAATCTCGCCAAGTCGCTTCTTCCTGCACCCACCACAAGCTTCCCGTTCACTTCCAAGATCCTGCGAATAACGGTAATCACAATGTCGTTGTTCAAATTACAATTGCTTTATTTTACAGCGTTTGCAACTCTTTGTTAGGGTTATTTCGTGACGGGGCCCTACAGTTTATTAAAGAACCTACAGTTTATTAAGGGACCTACAGTTTATTAAGGTGGGTGCCGAGGATTCGTATTCTTTTACTGTCCGAAGATCGGCCAGACACCAGAAGGGATCGTAATAAATTTGTCGCGACGCAAGGGGTATGTGGGCATGTCTGTTCGGAATCGAACAACAATTATACGAACCTAGGGCCCCCTGGTAATATTTGCTACGGGCCCCGGGCTGCCTTAACCCGGCACTGAATGTAACGCCGACTCGAAACGCAGCTGCGTTCGGTTTTAACGAATTTCCGTCGGGAACACGTGAAAATGGTTGGGAGGATAGAAGATGGGGATCATGCGGAGTCGCAGGTGCAATTAGCGGGGGCATACGGCGAACTTCCGGTGCCGCTTCACGGTACGGTGACCCGTTGAGAACCGAATACCAAGATTGCTGTATTGTTCTCCACCGATAGCTGAACTACTTGGCGTAACCACACACGGAGTGCTACACATTCTGTGTTTACGTTGTTCGATACATTTTTCTTTCTCAAATCGTGGATACACTAAACTACGACTGAAGGAATACTATCTACAAGCTGATTAGATCATGATAACACGATGACAAACTGATGATTCTAAACTTTAAGTGATAAATACGAATACACAATATGGGAAGCTACGAGAGTAAACATAAACCGAGACGCCCAATTATGGCGACAACGAGAGGTCTAATACAAAGAGCAGAGCTCTGTAACGTAGAAAATGGATCGCTGTTCGAGTATCCGATGTAACTTGATTTATATTGTAGGAAATAATTTTTTCATTAAAATTACGTTTGCATAAAATGTCCGAGTTTCAGGTCATTTTAAGGTCACAGTGTAATACACTGTTAAATTCGTCTCGACGTCAAAAAACAATCCTATGATGTCCGAAGCATGTGGTGCCATTTAAAAAAGTCAAGGTGACCTTTACTTTTTTTTTTACGTAAAAAGCATTTTTTCGGATTTAAGAAGATGCGCAACATGTACCTCACCAAGTATGTATTAAGAAACTTTCGTCTAAAACAGTTTTGAAGTGAAACTTCTTTTGGCAGGGTGTAAGCCTAATTCGCGTCACGGTCAAAAGTGGGGGTTGCGCCCTATACCCTCTCTCCTCTCCATTGCGAGCGGTGGGTAAGGCCAGCGCGTTAGGCGTTCATTATTTTTTTCTATGATTTTCTTTGATCCTATCATTGAAACAATTAGCTTGTGATTGCTAAAATCTGATATAAATATTCTTAATTCAATTTTGTTTAAATGTCATGCAAATACTGCATCGAGAGTTGTTCCTCATCTTGTTGTCGTTTCATTAGGATTATTTACCATTTCCAATCTGAATTTACATACTTCTAAACATTACTAGACTGCAAGAAGTTCCACTTCTGCCGCGCGTGTTTTTCTATGTACGAGGTGATTTTTTTTTAATTACACTATCGGAAAGGTCTAAAAGATGGTGACATAACTTATAACGGACACTCCCCCTGTATACACTCTGGGGGTCGAAATAAGGAATACGTTCGAACCTATCTCCCTTGCAGAGTCCGGAATCCTCGACTGCCCAATCGACGTAAAGCCCAGGCGCCTCTTCCCTCGGACCTGCCCCGAAACGAGGGCTTTTCGGGTCCGCGCTAACCTCCACTGCGTGGATCGTCACTTGCGTAGAACCGGAAATGCAACTAAGAACAATCAAAAACAAATGATCAAGTCAGTGGCGCAATCAGAGGGGTGGCCAGCATGCCTTGACCCCACTCCCTCTCTAGAAAAACGAAATAGAACGTTGGAAAATCAGTTAAACCCTAGAACAGCTGCTTTTAATATGCAGCGTCGGATTATTATTAGCAATATAGCAAACGCTACATGCATCGTGCTTGCAGCAGAAAATGTTTAGCATGCAAAACTGTCTAATAATTGCCCCGGTTATCGATAACAAATATTTTTGCAAAAAATAAAAGGGCATTCTGATCAACTAGGGCTCTCCTAGATTAAATCTTGGGTGTGCCACTGTATCAAGTAGAACCGTATAAACTAAATGATCAGCGTTTTTGGTCACACATTTCTATCATTAGTTACATAGATGTCTATTTTATCTGCACATAGTGAAATGTATATTTTTTTTATTTATTTATTTTACATCGCTCTCAACTCTTTGCTAAGGTCATTAGGGTGGGTTCCGACCCACTTTGGGCACCACAGTATTAGATGGCATACCTATAGAATAGTGAAATATATTTTAAAGGGATCACATGCTATGAAGAAAATGCTTGAACAAAAACGTTACTTCGTATAGAGGGGTACGTTACGTGACGTAAATATCCTTTTAATTTCTAAAATATAATTTGAATTATATCGTTATGTTGCCAGCTCCGAAGTAAGATGGTTTAGTTCTAGGAAAAAAGTAATTTTACATTAATTTTATGGCATAGACGATTCTTGGACACACGTGTACATGCAAGGAAAGGTGTTTGTGTTATCTGAGGAGAGCTACCTGAATATCGTGTCGTTCTTTTGTTTCTCTTGAGACTCCGCCAGCTCCACAGCAGCCTGAAGGGCCCGACTTTCTTCCCGAAGGGTCAAAAGTTCGAGCTCCTCCCGGCCAAGTCTGTATTCCAACTCGGCTTGTTGAATTCGCACGTCGATATTACTGAAACAAACAATTTCCATTTTTCTGCGTCTCGCACAGTTCGCCAGAATTCCAAGAAGCTATATAATAAAATTGTTGTCTCTGTCAATTATATATTAATTTATATCTTTCTATTATATAAAATAGTTTGGGAACCGAAAATTGAGGAGATGTTGCCTTCTGAAGCGAAACTGAAAATTGAGGAGGGGTTGCCTTCTGAAGGGGTACCGAAAATTGAGCGGACAATGTGTATTTTTCCGAATGAGTACTAGTAATTATAAGGAACAGTTTCAGGGATTTTTTAGTTTGCAAAATGGCTATAGAAAATATTTTCTTGCGTTTAATAAATATTGACAACGTTCATATTGTCAATATTGACATACGTTATTTATATTTGTACGATGATAACAATTGTGCCCAGAAGAAGTATTTCTAGTATCAAAAATACTCCTGCAAGTGGTTCAATGGTTATAAAAATTTTTTTTTAGAATTGATAAGGGCGTTGGAAACTGGAATACCTCGTTTATCCTTTCTGTTTTATTAAATTGACAAAGGCGGTTAGTAAAATATGCGAACGGTGGCTCGTCTGCTTCATCGTAATTATAATTTGAGGATAACGACGCGATACACAATGGACGTCGAACTACTTTACACTTACTCGGTGATGTCGAGCCGCTCGAGCGCGAGTTTCAAGTTTTTAATCGCCAGTCGTTTATTGTCCGCGTCGCGTCGTAACCTCTGGAGGCGTTCCTCGGTAGCCTTCCTGTCCGCCTCGGTCAAAGGTGGTGCACCGTTGCGCAATGCTAATCGATTCGTTAGACTGTTGCACAACTGTCCTTTCAATCTGAAACCAAAATTTTACAACTATTTTATAGAATCCGGTAGATTGTGACTAGATAATATTAAAAAATCAAAGTTTCAAGATGTTTAACTCGAAATTTTTAACCCACAGATACATTTGGCTACTTTGAAATCGGTCGATTCCGATGCTGACCTAATAAAAAAATATTTCAACTAAGAAATACGAATATTTGCAAATACTTTTTCTCACGACTGTATTGCATATCTTATTCTAATGAACAATAATAATCCAACATCCCTTAATTGATATTAGTGTCAAATGAAACATATGTAACAGCTGGGAGAAATACTATTCGAAAATATTTGAATTTCTTATGGTTTGTTGAAATATTGTTCACCCAGGTCTGTTCTAATCGAACAGCTAAAGATTACATTCGATCACAGGAAAATAAAAAGGAGAATGTGTTGCCTCACGTTTGAATAATATTCTCTTTGTCACGCAACGCGATCCGGAGGGCATCCACTTCTTTGTAATGCTCCCTGTTTCGGTGTCCAGCTGGCGAGGCGATTCCACCGGAAACGCTGCCGCCCTTCTTGCGTCTCGGTGTTGTCGACAGAGAAACCTCGATACTAGCCATCTAGAAAAACAATAAATCGCACGAGTTACAAACTTGCAAATAGATTTAGCGCAAGTCATTGTTTACAATCCGCATAAAGATACACGTTCGATGACCGTCGAGAAACCAGCACACCATCCCGCTTGCTGGTAATATGTGGAGAAAAGGTCAAATCTGGCCTTGACTGTTGCCAGAGAGGAGGACTCGCGATACCAGACCTTGCGCGTCCCACACGAGACAGTATTCAGTGCCGGATTAAGCCTCTTAGCGGGAGTAGCAAATGTTACGGGCCCGAGCTACCAGCATAAAATTGACGAACCGATCCTGCAAAATTTAGTGGATAGGGCACGCGGTTATTTTTGTTAAAAAAAAAGAGAACCCCCATTCGTTGTGTTTTATTATACTATCGTCTGAAACCCAGGACCACCTGCTAATATGTGTTGCAGGCCCCGCTTAATCCGGCACTGGACGATATCTGCTATACTAAAATCTATAGTTAATATAATTTTGACTAATTGAAAATCCTGCTATAAAATAACCCGACATCCTGCTTCGATGATATTATCACCGAGTAAATTTGCAAAACGTAATTTTTAAATTTTCAATATAGGCCCACATAAAAAAGTTGTAAAATGCAAATTTTAGTAGTTTTTCTACAATTCTGAGCAATTGCAACTTTTGACAAAATTTTGTTGTCACAACCTGTAGCAAACTAATTGCTCTAGCTTCCCAAAAAAGTTTAAATCGTATAGTACAATATTAAAAAAGTTATCGTCTTTTTAAAAGTGTCCGAATATTAATGGGAGTCACTGTAGGTGTGCAGGTTGCGTGAACCACCCTTTTTTATTTATTTATTTAACTTCGTTTTCAACTCTCTGCTAAGGTTATTTCGCGATCATCCCAACACAGCGTGAACCACCCTGTATATAATTAATTGTTGTACAGTCCGCTGGATTCGAGAGGTCACGCATAAAAGCAAAGCGAATTTGTACAGCCACTTTGTTCTTTCTGTACCTGTCTCCCCCCTCTCTGTAACTATCGCGCAATTGCAGTCGACAGTCGAGGGTGGCAGGATTATCTCGGAAATGCAGCTCCTCCGCGTGCAAATTCCGCAATAAATTTCCGCTTTCCGCGTAAATACAGCGGTGGCTATCACACATTTTGTCTGCCAATTGCTGGAGAAAAGGTGTTGCATCTAATCTAGTATCGTAACCAGGTTGATATCAACATGATCGCTGTTTTTGTGCTTCAAATTTGAAGCTGTACAGTGCACAGAGTGCTCGCGCCAATGCTAGCCAGCGTTTCTTTCGAAAACTATTGTGATACATAGTTAAACTAAATAAATAAATGACTACACTAAATAAATATTGTAACTAAAACCAGGGCAGTGTTTTCTGCCAGTGATAGAATGGTGTCTGTCATATTTTGTGTGCATTATTTATTCACAAACGAAGGAGGTCGCCAACTTTTTTTACGAAGTGCTAACTATTTCTGGGAATTGTTTAGGAGATACCACTCCACTACGATTTCAATGAGATTTAAGTACGTTATATAGATCTCGACATTTTTAACAACTTTTTCGGTTTCCAATATATGGGGGGGGGGGCTTTAGTTTTTGCGATATTTGGAAAAAACTATTGCTAGTTCTGTATTAGAATTTTCCGTGGAATTATTTAGAAAGTACCACTCCACTCCGATTTCAATGAAATTTAAATGCGTTATTGATCTCGACATTTTTAACAACTTTTTCATTTTCCAATGTAGGGTGGTCCCTTTAGTTTTCGAAATATTCGGAAAAAACTATTGCTAGTACTTCTTACGGTAAAAGGGTAGCTAAATCTATTGAAAATAAATAAAAATTCAATGCTGTTCGTTGGTAAGCGCACCACTTGAGAAAGACTGAACCGATTTGACTAATTAAAAAAAAAATGTTCGTAATAGTCCGAATAAGGTTTTCAGGGAAAAAACTGGAAAAGTTGCCCGGAAAAAATGGAAAATTCGGGAAAACATGGAAGTGCCATTTTCTATGGGATTTTTGCATGAAATCAAGACCATAACTCACGATTCGAACGATAGATATATGTATAATTATATATGTGTAATTTAAACGATCACAAACAAATTTATTTTGTATGCAGGTCAACGTTTGACGGGTCAGCTAGTTGAAAATAAAAATCACAACGTGAGACACGCCATCAGAATAATATATGAATAATAATTAATAATATAATATTGACCCTTGAACTGTGTGTTTCGTTATTGTTCCACGGAAAACATTGTCTGTATCGAAGTGCAATTTTTTTTGTCGATTTTACAAAGAATTATATAGTCGAGTCACACCTTCGCGAAAAGAGAAGCACGTATAAAGGAGCGGTTTTCAGCCGCGCGGTCGCATCGAAAGAAACCGAATGCAATGTTTCATGGTTATTGGTGGGTACGCAATAGCCCCCGGCTTCTTAAGGTTGTCCGACCAGTGATTTATATGCAGATGTACGGAGCCGAACTGTGTTTCGGGCCCCTCGCTCGGGTTTTGGTCCCGAGGCCCCGAGACCATACCCGTGCGGGTGCTATTAAAACTTCCCCGCGTTCGCACAAGGATGCGCAATGGCGCAGCCTCCTCAGAAGCTATTTTTTTTACCGGGGAACGACTTGCAACCTGAAATATTATCGACACGCAAAACCACCCTGTCAACTTGTGAACCTCCTGACCGATTTATTTTCATTCGTCCCGCATGCAAATATCTCTAAACAATAGATCTTTCATCTAACAATAAATTATTAATTATAAAATTATCTAAATAAGAGATCGTATTGTCTCGTAAGAAATATTTCAAGTGGCAGGATGTCTACAATAAATATTTATGCAATCATTTTTCATCTGATTCAGAGTTGTGCTAATTCAAATACATTGTAATTGAATTACATGGTATTTCAATTATACAGTGATTCAACCACGTCGTAAATGAATCGTATAATTCAAACTTTTCGATTAATTCAATTACTAATTATTTTAATCAGATGTGATTAATTATATGACTGGAGTTAAATGGTTAGGCCATCCAGAGTAAGTCCAGGGCAGAACGTGGACACCAAACGGTCCTCATCCCTCTCCACTTGTTTCCCCTTCCACTAGGATTATTCCACCACTATGAGCACACTCCAACGTCCCTCATTAAGATAATAGACGTGCCACACATTAGTCTGGTTATCAGAGAGGGGTTACTTGTATTCCCCGCGATTTCACTGGGCATAGGGCCTCAAAAATTAACGGTCCTCCGCCACTGGCAAGTCCCCACGCAATCACTTTACCCTGGACGTACACTTTCGTCTAGGTAAGCATATAGTAACTCCGCGATTTTTGTTTGAATGTTCGGTGCCGATGGGTCGTGTCCGTCGTGATTTTTTTCCAAGCGGGATTAATGCGCGTTGTCAGACTCGTCGAAGCAGCTTTGACTTCTGCGAGCATAGCGGAAAAAATGCATCCGGATGTGTGCAGTGGATCTGGCCTGGCTTGCCAGGCCGTGTTTCGCCATCACGGATGGGAAAAATAAAAGCAAAACGAGTCGGAGACAGAAGGAGGAACGTGCTGTACACACACGAAGGCTTTTATATGAATAATGAAGGGGAACGTCGGTACAGAGAGGTTACATCAACGTCGATAGGTTAGGATAACCCTATCCTCTTCGCCAGGAGCGAGGAACGTTTCTCCGGCGGAGCATCCACCGTTTCGGTGACGGGAAATAAATGTTTCCTTTACGATTCTGTTACTCGACTCGAGTCTATACCTTCGGCCGTATACTTCAAGTAATTATAAGTCCCGTTTTTAGGTAGCCTGTCCCGAAATGGACTCAAACACAGCTTCCGGGACCCTGAAATGTCAAGTTTTTTTAGAGCAACCCACGGTAACAATTTCTAAAAACGATTGGGATTGCCTTTCTTGGTAAGAACATGCATGGAGTTACCGTGGATACCTAGGAAAGTACCTGGGCTAGTGGGCCCCTGTACTTTTCTCTTTCCCCAGATGGACAGAAGAGGGAGAAGGGTTTCAACCCTTCGGTGGTGGGGGTTTAGTGGGTATGGGTAGGGATTTGGTCCAGTTTCCCCAAAATTCTAGCTAGGGGGTGTCGAGTCTCACACGACCACCCAATTTTCATCGTAGGGCGCAACTCCCCACCGCCCTAAAACAAAAAAAAAGGATTGGGAGTGCCTAAGAGTGGAGGATTGGCAATGCCTAGTAGCGCAGCAATATTTTTTTTTTTAAAGTAGGCCATTCATAATCGCTTTCAAAGACCGCACTAAATTTCTTTTGAGCACGGGCGACTCGTTCCCATGCGGCGGCCTTGAGTAAACGTCCCTTTTTGGGGGATAAAAATGAATGGTCATTTTACGTGCACCGTCAAACTTAATACCGAATATTTTTCTTCCAGCGAATCACCCTGATCCGTCACGCTCCAAGGTGAAACGCCCGGTTCAAATATTTCAAGCACAATCAAGGTTCGGGAATAAGGGATTATATCATTTCATGAAATGTGCATGAAATGTTTAAATATTTCCTTGTGTTTTACATTCAGAATGCGTTGTGGTGGGTTTGAATTAACGAAATTCGTAGAAGAATGTCAGCAAGAACATATAATATTTCACATTTTATTTGTGAATTCGTAATATCCAATCGATTTCGCCCTTAAAAGTTTACAGCAACTCGGAACAATTGTTTATAATAAAAACAATAACCCAGACCAAAAGTTTTGCGATATTTCTAGTTCGGTTGTATATTTTTTCGTCAAAGTTAGAATTTCATTCTGAATGTATAGAATGGTAACTTTAAACATAGGTGAACGTGAGTTTGTCATATGGTTTCTATATGGATTTTGATTAAAATCAATTTTGATTTCTCGAGGAAATATAGGGTGCGGTACGCCCTTGGATCGAAAGGCTCAGACACAGATCAGGTCGGGGAGATTGCAGATCCAGGAGTCAGTGCCCTTTACTGTCTGAACTGCGAACCACCTAAGGCAAAGTTTCGTCCCCTGTACGTGTCGAAAACATTCCCTTCGCAAAATCCCATAGCTCGAAATGTGCCTTCGAAATGGCACACCTTCAGGCTTGAACCGTACAATTCCACGATGTAACGTGTGGATAATAAATAGTCAGGCTAAAAATATTTTCAAAATTATGTGAGACAGTTAACACTCTTGTTTACATAAAATGGTATTACAACTTCAATTATTAGTTACTGTAATGAATTACAGTTACTGCAATAGTAACGTTTAGTAATGTTTCGTAACACTAAATAATTCAGTATCTAATTCAGATCATTTTCATTATTTTCATAAAGCAAGTGAGTTACTTATTTCATAATCAGATATTTAATGGTTAATCAACTGATATCAACAGTCAATATAATAATTTTTTATTTAATAATTTACAGACGCGATTATTAATTTTCTTGAAGATGATCTGAACATAGATCGAAACGTCGAACTTTGAGTTTGATAAATTGCAAATTTGCTTCTAAGTAAAAATTGATCAAACCAATGCGCCGAGAGCATTAATACAACTTTTTATAAATAACACAATGTGGCATATCGTTGAATTCGTCTCGAAAAATACTATCGTGTTGTGAAAAAAAAGCACATGGTTCCATTTAAAAAACTTATTTTGTTTCCGAAATCTCCCCTTCCTACCATCATAGTCCGGAGAAAAATGATTACTCCGTTCTTAGATAAACGTCACACCCTGTATGTGTTTCTGGTCTGCGTACACCATTTGAGCTTGGAAAAAAGGTACGGTTCCAAGGCAAAACGTGCCATTTCAAAGCGATGAATGTCTAAGTGTGGGAAAGTTCTGTTTCCGTTATGCGTTAAGTACATTACGAATACTTTTTTCCTACCTTCGCCTCCAAGGTCTCGAGTTGCGCCATTCTGGGCTCTAAGAGTTGCTGCGGCGAGCCAGCACCAGTATGCAGAGCAGTCTGAAACAAACGAGTAATCAAATTTAAAAAAATCAAAACAGAATTTTAAGATCTAATTATTAGACGTTTAAACAAAATATATTAAAAATGTACTACTTATACATTCTTTTATATAAATTATAACGGTTCCAAATAATAATAATAATAATAATTATTATTATTATTATAAATAATAATAGTAATAATAATAATTATTATTTATTATAGACGGACTGAAGCCCTTTTACATTAGTGTTTACAATAAAAAAAGAGATAGATACAAGACTACTCGTCTAATAACAAAGAAGGGACATGCACAAAAAAATATAATAATGGATAATTTCGGAAATCATTGCGAAAGGGTCACTGCACTTCGATTTTGGTGACATTTAAGTGTTATGCAGCAAAGCAATTTGAACAACTTTTTCCTTTTCCAATATAGGGGGTCGCTTTTAGTTTTCGAGATATTCACAAAAAACCATTGCTAATACTGTACCGAATTCTCCGTATTCTTCACAATGCACAATACAGTTCTTTGCGAATATCTGGAAAACTAAAAGCGACCACCTATATTGGAAAAAGAGAAAGTTGCTCAAAATGTCGAGATGTATGACATATTTGAATTTCATCAAAATCGAAGAGGAGTCAAACATTTATTTATTCATTCCCACAGTTTATTCTTCGGTATAAATTATTATAATGATGCTGAACGACATCAGTCTATGCTATATAGAAAAGCAATAACTGGGATTGGCAATAACTCTATAGAATGCGAACTAGGGTTCTCGAGATGCGAAAGTGATGTGGTCATACGTGAAAGTGACAAAACGAAAACGACTACCAGTTTCAAGAGATTATTCTTTCCATCGGACGTGTTTCATCGCGGATTTCCTGTTCCGGATATGAGCACGGACATTTCTATGCGTTAATTGTGTTTGTTCATAATGGCGGCGCAAACACCGCAGCGCGCGACGACAAAACTCGTCCCCAAAAGGAAGCGATGCTAGGAAAAAGATGGAAGAAGAAAACTCGGGCGCAACAATATTTATTCAAGTCCACAGAGGAAAACGAAGAACTCATGGATATCTAGAAGACGAGTATCTCTCGAATACGAGACGCACAAGGCGAATGGCGTGCGACTGCGGCCCACCGTCGAGAAATTGCATGAAAGCTCCGATTGTGAGGTTCGTGAGAATTACGATTTCTCGAGGAAATTCTCACGACTATACCGCGCATCATCCGCGCGAGACACTTCCTCTGTGTGCACGCCGATATTCCAGTCATAATCCAAACAAATAATACACTCAATTAAACCTAACACTATCCTGAGCCACCTTTTTTTTTATTTATTTTACGTCTTCACCCACCTTTTTTATGTGGGGAAACCCGCGAGCCCCGGTGACGCCCGCAACCGGCTGAAACCACCGAGACACCGGGGGTGCCGTAAAACCCCACACCCAACGACACCCAAGTTCTTGGGGTCCTTTTTTCTCCCACTTAGGTGGCTACTCCTGCCCCCCCCCCCACCGCTTTTTGTATACTAAGGGAGTGGTGGTAGCTTAAGCCACACCTGTTCTTTGCTCATAACGTTTTCACCCACCTATCCCAAGCTACCTTTTTTATTTATTATACTCCTTAACCCACCTAACTCTTTCCTAGCCCAGCTTTTTTAAAATTAATTTTACGTCCTAATCCGCCTATCCTGACTCTATCCTAACCCATCTAACCCTATCCTAACCCTAATTCTATTTTCAATAGTTGGATATTAAATAATTATGTTAGGATTCACCTAAACAGATGCACAGAAACGTTTCTTTTTAAATTCTTGAGAGCTATTCTAATTTTCAAATAAATAACTGTTTCCAAACGTAAAATTCAAATATATAGAAAACGGTAAACAGAAGTTCTTAATTTTAACTATCATTTACAGCTAACACAAAAATTGTTGTAAATTATAGTTAATATAAAGTTAAGGGAGATTTGTATAAGAATTGAAAGCCTGTGTGAAATCCAAAATAAACTATATGTAAACAGGAGTTCCTAGATCGGATAAAATAAATTTCTGATATTAAAAATATTTGTATGGCTTACCAGTGACACCGATCGTTGCTGAAGTTTGAAGCCTAAATCTTCCTTGTCGTCGCCGCAGTCGGTCGTATAGAATAGCACGCTTTTCTTCGACCCCCTAAAACGAGCCCCTCTTTTAACATATTTCCGTGAAAGGGAAATCCGGACAGCTGCGTTTCCCTGGTTTTCACGGGGAAACGCAAACTGTTCTGTCGAACAGTAACTATCTATTTAGTTTATTTAAATAATCTTCCTATATATACCCCGTGCGTCGAACACTTATATCGAGGTGGATGAATTATTTACATTTGTATGGAGTATAAATACGCTAATAAAATTTACACGGGATATAACGTAAGATATAAAATAAAGAAGTGAATTGAGAACGTGTGGATTGTGGTAAAAAGTTGACGAACGAGAAACAAGAAATTAATTGATGGTAATGCCCGTGATTGGAAGCTCCTTTTTAGATTTCCCCTCTTCAATTACGACCGATAAATCAGTGGACAGCGTGCAGAGTTGTGTCCACGCCCTTCTGCCCGCGAGCAATTAAACCAGTGCTGTCCCTACACGAGCCCCCCTACCCTGGCTTTCATCTACCTCGAACCCGTGCGAATTGTGTTTATAGATACATTTATAAACCGGCTACGCGTCGTATTTTAGCCCGCATTCCTGTATATTATACACTCAACTATACTAACAGAGATTGTATAATAGGGGATGCGCCCCGAGGTCCGTTAGTTATGCCGGACAGCACCGAATTAAAGGCAAAATTATAATATCGGTACGGTAGCGCGAGTTATGACGATGATAATCGCACCTAAATGCCTTCCCATTCCGGTTGAATGACTGATTTACAGCGAACCCAGGCGAATCGGTGTAGCAACGGCTCTCGTTCATAGCGAAGACAGCAACATTGCAACATAGATACGGTTCATTCACTCGATAACATCTGAAACAAAAACAACAATAATGGCCTGTTACGCTATTAAATAATTCTGTCTTTCGGATTTTTTACAAAAGCGATTTTGCAACCAACAATTCGGAAATAATTTACACTCGTGTATACTATTAAGTTGAACGTCTATGAATTATTTTGTAATTTTCTGTTCAGCAGAACAGAAGAAATAAAACAATTCATGTGTAACTCTCACCTAGATAGCGAGATTGGGCTAACCGTTAGCCTATCACAATTTTATTTTTTAACGATTGATTTTGCAATCCAATAATTCTTCAATAATTCACAGTCGTGTATACCATTAAGTATAACGTTCATGGATTATTTACTAAGTTTTCGTTGGCTAGAATAGAAGAAATCAAACATAATTCGTGTGTAACTCCAACCTAGCTAGTGAAATTGGATAATCCAATCACAATGTTATTTTTTAAACATTGATTTTGCAATCAAAAATTCTGAAACAATTCACAGTCGTGTATACTATTAAATAGAACGTTTATGAATTATTTCGTAACGAAAAAAATTATGATTCCGGCCAGGATCGAACTGGCGACCTTCTGCGTGTAAAGCAGACGTGATAACCGCTACACCACGGAACCTCGACAGGGATTGTTCTTTTACTTTGAAAATTCTCGAGTTTAGATAAGATATATATATATATATATATATATATATATATATATATATATATATATATATATATATATCATATGTAAAACTAAATATATTTTATAATGTTTCGTGTCAGTCTTATGTTTCCATTATTACGTAATACTGATTCAGACCACAACTAAAGACTTTCAAGAGGCGCCAGGGCGGTCTTGGTTCCTGAAAAAGCAAATTTTTATCGACTGTACCACCGATCCGAATAGTAGTCGCGCGTAATAGTTGATCTGCATAAGTTATGTGCGAGAAAGTTCATTCCGCCGCCCATAGCGAAGCATATGCGCTGCCGGGCCCTGACGAGAATGGGCCCCGAGGGGTCCCACGAGGTAAGACATAAGTTGCAATTGCAAATACGTACCAGGCATATAAACAGTAGCGCGTTATAACTAGGTAGGGCCTTGGGCAAAGTAGAATTTCCGAGTCCCCGGAGAAAGGCGTAGAATTTGGATCTTGGACCTTGATTTGTGTTCAAGGCTCCTTTTTACTTGAGCCCCCCTTTGCGATCAAAAATTCTGAAATAATTCACAGCCGTGGATACCGCTATGTAGAATGTTGATGAATTTTTTTATGATTCATTGTTGAGCAGAACAGAAGAAATAAATCATAATGTAACCCAGATAGCAAGGTTGAGGGTCCCATCACAATTTTAAACATCCGGATTTATTTACTAATTAATTTTGTAACTAAAAATTCTAAAATAATTCACTGTTATCCACGCTATTAGGTGGGTTAGTATCTGTCAGTAGCGCGTTATATAACTAGTTGGGGCCTTGAGCAAAGTTGAATTTCGGGACCCCCGGGGAAAAGCGTAGAATTTGGATCTTGGATCTTGATTTTATGTTTGGGGACCCCTTCTGCTTGGGGCCCCGGTAATTTTCCCAAGTTTCCCATAGGGTAACGCGCCACTGCACGTAAGCACGTAATGTTTACCGTTGAGAGAACTATTATAAAGGAGTATAAACGATAAAATAACTGTAGTACAGCGTACAGTAGCGGCGCTCGGTATTCTAAAGCGCGCTGGTGCAAGGGAACACAATGGAACTGTAACGTTACAATGGATGATCACTGTCGCCATATTATTTGTCGTTCGAGGCGATTGGATAGGTAACAAGATGTACAGCAAGTCCCAACGAGGCGTAAATGAGTGGTCGTGACTCATCGTGAGTCATTGTCCCGGGTAAACAAAAAGTAATATGCGTTTCTCTATTGTATCGTGGACATTCTAGTGTTAGTACGAGTACAATGAAACTCCTGTTAAACGAAATGCATCGCAACACAAATACTGCCATATTAATTCCTTTCATTGAATTGTACAGACAGAGCTGTGGTTAGAAAAACTTGCGCTCTCCACCAATTAAAAAAAAATACTTTTCTGTCAGATATTTATTCATTGTTAAGAGCCTAAAAAAATACAAGCTAAGTTAAATGTTAGCAACAATAAAAATTCAAGAGAAAACATGTAATCTTTAGTGATTCTATTTAGAACATTATTTTACATGAAGAACATAATACTAACGAAATGTTTACATAAAATACGGCAACAGGAGTTAAAGCAGGAATTAAATCAATTACAAAATCCAATTTAAAAGAATGAAAACATGCAATCTTTAATGATTCTATTAATAGATTGTTTTACATAAAGAAGATAATACTAAAGAAATGTTTATATAAAATACAACGAAAGGAGTTGAAGCAGGAATTAAATCTATTATAAAATCAAATTTAAAATAATGAAATATCTTGTTTAATTTCAGCGAAGTAGAAAATTATTGACGTGTAATTCGAATTCGAAAACCAATCTTAATTATTGAATTTTTTTCACGTTCCAATACAATATACGTAACGAAATGAATTAATCTTGTACTGCTCTCGCGAATGGATCCATTAAACGCTCTTCAGCAACCGGAAGCCAATCAAATTTCCAACGTCGTAATAACTCAAAAGCTGCTATGCTTCTGTAGACGATAGAACGAAGTTTGGCCTGTAGCAGCTGTCGGCAGGTGTTACCGATTATTTAAACGTCCAATTTTCTGCTAGAGGTTTTCCTTCGAAGCTGTCGAAACAGTTATAACTCTCCTTCATCTGCGATTTCTACAATCAGTTGCAAAATGTACGACACATACAACCGCGACAAATAGATGTACCGTACTAAAGTGTTGACTCAACCTTCCAAAGAAACCTTATCTCATTTGTTTTGACAAACTAATGTAATTCAGTTTTTTATATTTATTTCAGTTTTGTATATTTATTTTAGTTTTGTATATTTATTTCAGTTTTGTATATTTATTTAGTTTTGTATATTTATTTCAGATTTTGTATATTTAATTCAGGGTTGTATATTTATTTCAGTTTTGTATATTTATTTCAGTACAACCGGGTGGTCCACCCAAGTTAGGCCACCGAAATATTTCCTCTAATTGTGGGGATACAAAAAATATTTGGTATGCTATTTGAATGGTTTGAAGGAACCGTTATATTGCAAACAATATTTTTTCTCGAAGGTCATTTTTTTCGAAGTTAGCAAGTTCATCGGTATTTTTTTATGTATAACCACATATTTTCCTAATTGCATCGTGTAGCCAATCGAAAAATACATTCAGATGTGTAGAGTAACGTGACCTTGAAACGACCTTGACCTTTGAAAATTGCCGTTCCTTTGCGTGGTAAGGCAACCTAATTATCTCTTAAGATTACTGTGAAGCAAAAAATATTTGTTTCGTAATGTGTGTGGTGTTAATGGATCAAATATCTGGCTAGTATATTTTTTTCGAAAGTAATTTTTTTGAAATTATCAGTCATCAATGTTTTTTGATACATAGCTACACAATTTTCTAAATTCATCGTGTAACTGATCGTAAAATACATTTAGGCATGTATAACATCATAACCTTGAAATAACTAATCTCGTTGCACCGAGCAACCGAATATTAAAGTAATTTCAAGATCATGATATTATACATATCTGAATGTATTTTTCCATCAACTACACGATGAAATTAAAAAATAATGTAGTTATGCGTAAAAAAACTCCGATGACCTTGATAACATCGAAAAAAATCACCTTTGATTTCAACTGTTTACCTTTCTTTTGTAAACACGTTGTGATCCTTTTAATTTCCTATGCGTGGTAGGAAATTACGGTACGCCTGGTACGCCGTACGACATGTTCCCGTCTGTACCGTGCAAATTTCCATATTGCGACAAATAACGGAGATATTCAAGGTGGACACAGTTAGTGTCCTACCCTGTATATTTATACAAAAGAATATATTACATAAATTTATTTTACATTTTATATAAATTTTCTTAAACAAATACGGAACATTAAATCGTCGCAAGGACGGTGCAACAATTGATAAAATGTAGAATCAATGATACAAAAAGTTGATGATGGAATTGTCATTACAAATTATGGGTCAGAGAAATTCTGTGTGTTGCATTAGCCTGCATGCGAAGGACTTTTTTGTAACAATACTACTTACATTAGACTGTTATGTACTTCTGATTCAATATAAATCGCCATCTTCAATCGATTGTATAAATAGTCCGTCACGTTTGATTGGCACTACATTAGGCTTAATGCCCCCTCGATTTCTTGTCTCTGAACTACATTCGTGAAATTGAACACCACTTGCGATTTCCTATAGGCAGTTTTGTTGAGTAGCAGAAAAAGCACACTAATCGAGTGGCAATCATGACTTGCAGCTCGTCGAACAATTTAATCGTCAAACCTTGGTAAAAACTTCACTTCAAATATTATTACAAATAATGTAATAAACAGCATACTTAACCGAACAAATGTTTTACTTTAAATCGTATAGTTCAGAAAATCAGTTACCTTATTTGTTGTAATAGCAACGATTAGTTGTAAAAGTACTGTTACAAAAGTTTATAGGAAAAGGTGAAGTATGAAATTCGGAAATCATTAGCGTAGTGGCGGAATAAGATCTGGGGGCCTCCTTTAGCTGCACAAATAGTGTAACAGGACCGTTCCATTAGATTTCGTATTTGTGTATAGAAATTATCGCAGAAGGAGGCCACCGCTTTCCACGACCTCTCGCTCCCGATCAAGTGGTTGACTAAGACCGGGAGCGAGAGGTCCCACCCTTCCTGGCCTTCCACCACTGCTCTGAGGACACGACACGGATCGGCCCAAGCCGGGCACTCCTCGAGTGTGTACCGCGCCGTGTCCATCTCCTTGCCGCAGTGCCATCACTGCGCTGTTGGTTCCCGCCCGAATCTATGCAGGTACTCACCGAAACAACCGTGTCCGGTGAGCACCTGCGTGAGGCGGAAGATCAACCCAACCCGACTCTCGCACCATATCTCGAATATGGGCAAGAGGGCCCGAACTATTGCCATCGCCTCCATCGCCCGAATACGTCCAGTCGGGCCTGGCGTCTCAGGCCTTCGATCTCTTCCTCCTCGGCGTTCGTGAGTTCCATCCCGTGGGGACGACGGAATCTGTGGACGACCGCCACATACGGTCGCCCGCTCCTTCGCCTCCAACTGACGGGGTGGAAGCACGGCGAGGAGGCCCGCCGTTTCAGTCGAGATGGTGCGGTATCCCCGTATGGTCCGCAGGGCAGCCGGCGCGGCGTCGCACTCTTTCCAAGAGATTCCGACCAAGACACTTATGACCCTGTGGGCTCGTAACGCTCGGCACAAGCAGCCCTCGGCCTGTCGGCCAAGGCAGAATCCAGGACCGATGGGCCGAGGGCTGCTTGTGCTATTTAGGTTTGGGCCGCGGGAACGTTACGAGCCCACACGGTCATAAATTGCTGGGTCAGATTCTAGTCAGTGTGTGCCTTGAGCCCGTTCAAGCGACGTTCGGTTCGTATAATTCCCGATACCTGACCCCGGTACGCCGGGTTCGATGTCTGCTCGATAGTCGCTTGGCTATCTGGGTACTTACAGTATGAAGCTAACTAAAAAAATTGAATATGCTTGTCTATATAATATAATTTTTGTCCGTGCATCATTGTGCTGATTTCTCCTCGATTGCTTTCGCCATAATTCCCTTTTCTTCACGCGACAGTGTACTCTCATCCAAAAACCCAACGACGTTCATCGCGTGCTTCTCCAACAATCGTTTCTTCTCCAGCTCGACGTGACGAAGCTCGGCCATCTTCGACTCGTATTCTTTCCTAGCTTCCTCCTCAACTTCAGCAATCCCGATTTCTCGAATCCTCCTCCGTTCCTCCATCATCCAAACCAAGTCTTGGCGATACTGCGCCTGCATTCTTCGGCTAGCCTGCGCGGTCAGTTTAGCCGTCTTCTCGTCCTCCATAACCCTCCTCATGATCTCTTCCGCGAAAGCCTTATCCTGCTCCACAAAGCGTATTTTACACTGTTCCGTGAGAACGATCTGTCCCTCTAAATCTGCTGCCAAATCGCCCCTCATCTTCACCCTTCTAACGATCTCTTTCTCTTCTCGGATCCACAGCTCGCGTTCCACGTCCTCTGCCATTATCTTGCCGACCAACGCCATCCTCTTCTCCTTCTCGGCAATCGCACTCGTCAATATCTCCGCTATTTTACTCACTACTCGTTCCCGGCTTTCTATCTGCTCCACACGAAGCTGTCTCGACTTTTCTATTCGCTGATCTAGCTCTTTTAAATAACCCCTGTCCTTCGAGAGCTTCTTAGCTTCCAGTTCCATCTTCTCTTCGTCGCGAAGCTGTTTCATTTTCGCTAGAATAAAGCGTTCTCGGCTCGTGCTCTCGGCCAGGTCTCTCTTTATTCTCTGCTCGGCGCGTTTCTCAGACTGCTCGCGAATTCTGTCCACTTTCGTTAGGACCTCCCTTTCCCTGCGGTCCTCCTCCATTCTCGCGCCTCGCTCTTCCTGCTTTCTAGCTATCTGGTCTGTCAGCTGCTGTCTGTACTCCTTCGTTTTACGAATACTCTCTGATCTTTCATGGAGATCTGTCTGGATAGAAGTTTGCTCCTCTTGACGTAGCAATTTTAGGGCTTGCTGTCCCCGCATCTTCTCCACGTATCGCTCGGTCTCCTTCTCCACCAGCTGAACGTGCAACTCCTTCGCGATGTATGCCCTTCGTAATTTGGATTCGAGTGCGGCGATCTCGTCGTGGGACTCACGATTTCGGCTGCTTCGCCGGAAACTCGTGATGCCAGCTCTCAGGTGAGAGCCCGGCTCTTCTTCTTTCCTTCCCAGGTCGGCCATTGGCGAACTTCCTATCGGGGATCCTCCTCGAGTATCGGTACACGTCCCTCCTGCAGAAATTATTATCGTCCAGTGCGGTATTGCTTGTGTTATTGTTTATTTATTTATTTTACGCAGTGGCGCGTTACCCTATGAGCAAATGCTCGGGGACCCCGATCACAAACCAAGATCCAAATTCTAGGTGTTTCTCATAAAAAAAATTTGAACATAAAACCCAAAGCAGCAATTGAATGCAACCAGCAAAAATTCTGAAATAATTCACAGTCGCGTATGCCACCAAGTAGATTGTTTATGAATTTTTTCGTAAGATTTCGTTGGCCGGAACTGAAGAAATATCGCTTTGTATTTCCGAAGATCTTTAAAGCGTACTGAAATTTATAAAACCTGGGTGTTTCGCGCTCAATTAATGATGGATTAACGGTACGCCCAATTCGGTTCTCCTTGCGGAACTTTTTATTATGCTTTGAGAATGTTCGCACGGTAAATCGGACCACGCACGGTGGGTTTCTGCATGCAAATAGAGTAAATATAGTTAACCTTTCGCTGCATGACTTTTTTTAATTGAGATGAAAAAATTTAGGTCAGTTTACATGTTTTATTTAATTTTTTATTTTTCTGAATATGTTGTTGCAATATTTATCCCTGAAATAATACAGAAGAACTAACTTTCTTACGACTTTTTCATCTGAATTAAAAAATCATGCAGTGAAGGGCTGATATAGTAAATATAGTTAATCAGATAATATTTTGTTTACATAGAACTAGAAGATTTCTTAGAACTGTTCCGACCTGATGATTATTAGCTAATGATTATTTCACTTTACATTGTAAAATTACACGCATCACGAACGAAGAAATCATTTTGTGTCGGATACAGTTACATGTTTCCCGTGTGCTCGATTAAAAACTGTTATTCCATACATTAGAATCGCTTTCGCTGATATTCGAATGTGCAATTTTCAGAGCATTAAGCGTAGCATTTAGAAGCATCGTTATATCTTCTCAAGTTTTACACAGAGGGTGTCTCAAAAAATGTTGTGCTTCCTTGACAGAAGTAATTCCTGAGATCATTTGAAACAATTTTGTTCATTTGAGAATCTGCGTGATTGGTAAACAGCGAGCATCGAATAACAATTAACGATCACGAATTAATCAGAGCTGGGGAAAATAGTATTTTAAAATAGAAATATTTTATTTTGTGTTTCTGATTGTCAAAATAGAAATATTTTATTCTGTGGTTTCGATTGTCAAAATAGAAATATTTTATTTTAGAAATTGTATATCTTATTTAAAATACTATATTTTCTTTAAACGAAATAAAGTCTAAGATATTATATTGTATTTAAAATATTTGTTTTGCCAAATAATGTCCACTTCTGGAATTAATGCGAAAGATTATTGGAATACCCTGTACAGTAAGAAAAACTCGGACACATCCCTCCCGACTTGCAACATTCTAGTTTAGATTGAAAACCCATGAGATTCGTGAACGGCACGCATCGAACAATTAACGATTATGATACATAATGCATAGCCGTCATAGGCACTTCTGAAAGCGTGAGCACGATAACTCGAGCCAGAGTTACGTTACACTTGCTGTGAGTCGGATCTCGAATGTTTATTTCGAGTGCGTATCCGTTTAAATGAAACCTTCATCCGCCCGTTCCACCACAATCGGTAATTGCTTCGGCTTCGCAACTAATCTTTCCAGATGCATTCCATTTGTGGCGGATACATAACCTTACACCGGTTCAACGGCTGTGGAAAAGGTTAGGATATAAAACGGTGATTGTGCTTGCAATATTTTTTTTATCACAACAATCAAGGGGTGATAAAATACACTGGAAGACTCAGCAATCTTAAAGATTCCATAAAAAGAAAATATATTTAGAATTGTTCATTAACGCTTTGGAAAGAAGATAGTTGGAAATGTAAGTTGTACTCTTGCACTCAATGTCCCCTATTAAAATTTCCCTCAATTTAAACTTGGACTTTCCCTCAATTTAATACTGATATTTCCCTGAATTTAATATTGAAATTTCCCTCAATTTAATATTGATATTTTCTTGAATTTAAACTTGGAATATCCCTCAATTTAATATTGAAATTTTTAAACTTAATTAAAAAATATCTAATGTCTTTTATTTTAAAACATCGGGTGACGTTTCTCCTCCGATCATTAATATCTCACGTATAAACAATGGTCACGGATAAACCAATAAATTCTACCTCCCAGTTTCGGGAGACGCAACACTCAAAGCGTTCATTATTAATAAAAAATCTTGTTTATACAATCGAGAAATGTGCCGGCTTAAGGGGCCCATTCAAGGTCAAGCATATTGCGCAACATTATTGCGCGACCGTGAATTTTAGTGATCTACTAATCAATTAATTAATTAATATAATATAGATTTGAATGGACTTGACAGACACCAATCGTTCCACACTGTTCTTAATCGTGGATGGGTCCCTTTTTTAATCGTACGCGTGCGTGATTGTGCGACCACCAAGCAGAGTAAAAACAAAGTGGACATACCCCGAAGAACGCAGGCTCGAGACCGGTGTGCTTTATAAAAATCCCAGCCACGTACACGTTAAATAATTGTACATAAGTAGTTTGAAATACACCACTCGACCAGTTTGTTTGCATCGCAAATCCCGGCGGCACTATATAGCTCAGTTTGTACTTCGTGCACACCGAAAATTATTCGTCGAACGGCGATTTATCCGCTGTCCGAGAAGTGAGAGATGTCTAAGAACGTCTTCAGAGCGACTCTAAGGACGTCTTCAAGACATCTATGGATGTTTAAGGACGTCTTCGGGACGTGTGAGAAAAGTCTAAGGACGTCTTCCGGACAACTCTGTGAAACACACGGGGGTATATTCACACTTCCGAGACACTTATTTGATGCGAATAGAACCAAACACGACAGAAACGGAACGTTCCAGTAAATGCAGCCGGCACGGAGGATTCAGACCGACTAACCGGCTTTCCACTTCAGGGCACACGCGAACCGAAGCTGTAGGCTCTGCGGCGCGCGGCCTCTTTAAACTCATCCCTCCGATAGGCTCGTGCGGAACCCGCCAGGTAAGTTCCCCGCGGCTGAACACGAACGCGAAGGTGTGCAAGCCCAACCGCCGACACCTACACCACTCGACGAACTTGTAAAACAGCCAGAAAATTGCTGGGATAAGGGACCGCGTGCCTTTTATTTTCAGCCAGCTATGCGTCGGCGAGAATTCGAGAGTTATTTGATGATGTACCCGCGACTAGTCCCACAAAAATTCCAAAATAATTCGTGTACGTTCTAATTAGTAACGTGGACGACCGTGAATTATTTCAGAGTTTTTGGTGGCAAGATCAATCTTTAGTCTCGCTATCTGGGTTAGAGTTGCACACGAATTATGTTTTATTTCTTCTCTCTCTGTTCTGCTCTACCAAAAATTCCAAAATAATTCACGAACGTTGACTAGGAATTATCACGTAATTTTTTATTGCAAAATCAATCTTTAAAAAATAAAATTGTAATTGGCTAACCCAATCTCACTATCTGGGTTGGAGTTACCAACAGAAAATTACGAAATAATTCATAGACAATCTACTTAGTGGCACGAACGAGTGTGAATTATTTCGGACTTTTTTGTTGAAAAATCAACTTTCAAAAAATAAAAATGTGACAGGATTAGCTGTACCCGTTACTTTGTCCACGTGCAACAACAAATCCTGGTTGATTATTAATCTAATTAAATTTTCACTCGCCAAGGTGATCTCAAACAGAGATGGAAATTTTATTTTTAAACATGAAAATTTTACAAAATTATCTAAAAAATGATTAGAATAAATATATACATATATATATATATATATATTTATTACAATAATATCAGTAGATAGGAATAATTTTTTAATGAATTTTAGTGGAAATTTATTTCTTCCCGATATCTTTTATGGTTCAGAAGGTATGGTAAAATTGAGACTATCTACCCCCTCGCCCTCACCTCTTTACTCAGCGTTCAAAATGTTTGTTGCCAGTGAATAACGATCGATTTCGCTATTAGAAAATTATACCGATTTTTGCAGACCATTTCACGTTTTTTCTACACAGGAAAACTGTACTACCCTTACTTAGCGACCCCTCCTGTAGGGATGAAACTTACTAGGGGACGGGGGCGGGTTTGTACCCAAAAAAAAGTCTGATCTGGCCTAGGTAATTTTCCGGGAGAGTTAACCATATACAGACTACGGGATTCCTCCCATTCTGAAGGGGAACTGAAAATTGAGGAGTGGGTTGCCTTCTGAAAGGGGGACCGAAAATTAAGGGGCGGGTTGCCTTCTTTTCTGTAAGAAAATTTTCTCTAAGAATTCCTCTTAATTATTCCAAAACTTCATTTTGAATTGAAATTCCCTTATTTCAATCTGAAACTAATTCTCTAGAAGAATTAAGTTCAATCAAACTTTTTATACTGAAACTACTCTTCATTTTCAAGAATTAACGTAGAATTGAACTTACTCTCGATTTATGAATTTGAAATTTCCCTCCTAAATTTAAGATTAACATATCCTCAAATTAATTTCCTTTAAAAACTATAACTTTATATATAAGAATTTCTCTTGATTTACAAAAATTAACATAAAATTGAACTTTCCCTCGACTTAAAAACTTGAAATACCCCATTCCCCTCAATTCAAAACTTTAAATTTCCCTCCATTTAATCTTGAACTTTCTTGCAATGGGAACAAATTGGAATGAATGGGAAATTTCAAATATAAACCGCGGGAAAATTCGAATTGATCAAAATGTCCATTTGAAATCGCGTGAAAGGGCCTACTCAAGTAAAACGTTGGAAAAAGCTGCCCTTTTTTTACCTTCAGATTCCCACAAACGAAAAGAGAAACGTAAACATGTAAATTACATTTAAGAAATTACATAAAAAGCTTCGTATGTATACATGTATGTATTCGTATGTATACCTTTGCCACACGAACATTTCACAAATATATCTCTCTCTCGAGCTTACCCCCACCCCGTGCGCTACCTTGACGGGTCACGAACAGTCACGAATGACTCCGGCGTAGCATACGGAGGGTTAAAGTTAATATATGTAGCTATCTAATTTAAAAGAAAAAACAGTGCCGATCGAAACAACTCTTGAAATAATTATCCAACTGAATGTAGTACTTCACAAAAGAATATTAACTGTTAATCAGATGTGAATGTTCATTACTAATTACCATCAAATACACCAATTACATTTTTCATTTCTAATCTCGATCATTTAAAAAAACACACTTCAACTATTATTTAAACATTATGATAAAAGAAATGCAATAAACGATTGCAAACATTCCAATAATTCGTACAATTAAAAAGCTATCGCATGAACGAAAAAATATTTCGAAAGTACATTATAGAATATTAATTTAACTGTAAAATCTATACGTTTCTTTATTTCGAATGTGTTATTCTCTGTTCAGTTGTAATTTTTACTGAAGATTTATGAATATTACGTATTTATTAACGATGGTGATTCTCTGTTGGGATTTAGGTTAGCAGAAAATGACAGTATTAGACACAGAGAAAGACGCGGATAAACGTTCGGTTCCTCCAAGAAAGAAGTTGTGCTTGTCCCTCTCCGGTCGAGAACGTGCTGTCTCTGTTAACGCCGCCAAGGTTCCTCGCACGTTGACCGCAGAGAGCCTTTCAAACAGAGAAACCTTTCCATATAGTAAGTGGACATAGTATTCTCTCTGTATTTAAACAATTTACAGCTCTACATATTGTACAAGATTAGTATGCAGACTCTGGTATCTATTTATACGGTGTAATTTATAATTTCTGTCTGAAAAGTATCTGCCCGTTGCTTGGTCTCTGCTCCCAAGTGTTTCAAGGCACGTAGCGCGTGTTTACATTAAAGGTGAGCTTGCAACGAGTGCCTGGGCTATGTGACGAATCTCTGCGAGTCGTCAGTCGATAACGATACACAGTTTTGTAAGCGTCAAGCCAAGATACGCATTCAATTTTGCCAGAAATTGGAGCGTTTCTGTTTGGAAGCCATTGGTATCCTCCATACAGCCCTTATCTAGCTCCTCTTGATTTCCGGTTGGTCCCTGATACGAAGAGACAGAGATTCAAAGGACGTAGACGCAATAGAACAGAATACAAAGAGCTGCCACTGTTCGTTATCATTAGGAGATGAGTTTAAGGAGCGTTTCTTTAAGTGGGAGGACTCCTGGAAGGAAGAGAGAGTTGTGGCTTCAACGGAAAATGCTACAAAGGTTATGCTACTAGTTCCCACGCTATGTATATCAAGTGTGAACGATACTTTTTGGACAGGCTACGTATTGCCTGTTCATCGTAGAAGATTAGTTGGTGGACTTTGATGTCTATTTCTTTATCTATATGTTGTTATTCATATGTTTGTTGTAGAAGATTAATACCTTGACTTTGGTATCTATTTCTTTGTTTATGTTTTCTAATTTGTAAAGACTTATTATTGTTTACTATGTCCAGGTACAAGCAAAATGTTGAATGGTTATCGCAACCAGATAAACAATCACCAAGACGGAGGGTACAGCGTGTCGAACGGAGGCACAGAGGGATTGAGAATAGCCACTCTGTGCAATCTGGGGAATACATGCTTCTTGAACAGCGTAATATATACTTTACGATTCGCACCGTCGTTTCTACATAATTTACATCATCTTGCCACCGATCTGTCCAATCTGAACGACAAGCAGTTTCAAACTAAAGTAGGTTCGAGTAATTGTAACGGCGAAGAATTTAGGGCGATTCAATTCGTTGAGGGCAATCTTTACGCATTTGTAGGAAAATTGAGAAGACGAGATTGAAAATTGTCGAAGAATTTCGAAGATCGAAGATGTCGATATACGATTTCTCCTCTATTAAATTTGCTAGGGGCAATCTTTACGCCTTTGTAGAAAAATTGAGAAGACGAGTTTGAAAATTGTTGAAGAATTTCGAAGATTGAATTAATTAAGGGTGGTTATAAATTCATTAAGGGCAGAAATAATGCTCGATTCAGTTTCAATTTCTCCTAATCGATGCAATTCTGTTTTTCAAAGCCTATGGTAATCTAAATGAGCATTTACAACTCTTAAATAATTTTCGTAATTATAAAAACATTACGAATGATGGTACTAAAATATATTTGTAATTTAATCTTCGTCTCTAAAAGAAGTAAAGAATTAAAATGAAATTCAGAGATTATGTAACACTCAATGCAGTTTCTATTTCTTGCGATCGATGCAGACAATTTTTATCTTGCGTGAAGATCCGCAGTCTAATGATCGATATTGATTCAAAGTGTGTGCTCGATCAATAGATAGAAAATTGAAAATTGTTGAAGAATCTTGAAAATTGAAGATGTCTATATGATTATAATAAGACAATTTACATAATTAATGTAATATTATTCGATTGTTGGCACTCTAGAAAGTTGCACATGGCAAAATCTTTTTAAAAAATCGAAATTTGATTGCTAATGTATAATACAACGGTAATTATTACACGAAAAATGAAATTTAATAATGAAATCAATAAATTAAAAAGAGAAATTAACAATATTTCTGCATAAAAATGATTGTTACATGATTCACAATATAGATTTCCTTCTAAAATGCAGTTTTGCCAGAGGAATTTATCGTGCACCGTGATATAAACGAGTAACGATTTAATTCTGAGTGTTACAATATTTTTTTTTCTAACAATATTTTGTTGTAGATCAAGTCGTCGTCTTTGGGAAGAACTGGAATGTCGCTCATGTCAAGCGGCAGTCGCAGTTGGAGCAGCAAGGATTTGTTAGCACTGGCTGGACCAACTGGAAACAACAACAAACACAGGATACAAATAGCCACGGAGAAATTACACGAGTTGTTCATAGCGTTGCATGCTTCCGAGGCCAGGGAAAACAACGAACCATATCAGCCGGATGCGTTTTTGCAAGCACTACGGTACAAACTTCTCGAACTTAAATGAAACGTTCATTTAGAACAATCTTTTCACGTTATTTATCATTTTTTATTAATGAGAGACTCATTAGTGAGTATCGTAAAGCCTCTGAGTCTTCGAGAGACCGGAAACTTTCATTTCCTAGGAAATATGCATTCAGAGTCATCTATAGATTCAATTCTACATATATTCAATAGTACGAGAGATATTAGATATACTTTAAATCAAGCAACCCAATTGATCATTTAACAAAAATCATTTATTACGAACACAATTGTAATAGAAGAAACATAATACATCTTAACTGAACAATGTTAATCGGAAGAGTGAGAATACACTGGCTTGATAAATTGATATTTGTGATGCAAAGGGGCAATTGGCTATTATTCTTGTAAACAACTTGAATCTATATACTGGGTGATTAAACCCAAATGGAGCAAATCAATCCACAATTAGGAAATAACAAATTGTAGGAACGTTTTCTTCATCTCTGTAACTATAGATACATGTATTTATCTTCTGATTGAAGTATCTCGAAGTCTTGTAGCTTTTCATAGAAGTTTGGAAGTTTGAAATGTATTTATAAATTCAATTCTATAGTTTACTTCCTTTCTGAAACTATAGATACATATATTTATCTTCTGATTGAAGTGTCTCGAAGTCTTACAGCTTCGTAGAAGTTTAAACTGTTTAAAATGTGATAATTAAAATGTTTGAAACGTGTTCTTTCCATTTCAGAGAGGTGAATCCAATTTTCGAAGGGAACCAGCAGCAAGACGCTCACGAGCTGTTAGTATGTCTATTAGACAACATACGAGAGACGTTTCAATTGTTGGTTCGACACAGGGAGAGCCAGTTTGGTCAGAACAACGGATTGTCAGACTTCTCTATAGAACGTTCCACGGACGTACAATCGGAGGGCAGTAACTCCGCTAAAAGGAGTATTTGTAAATCTAGGAAGAAGAAGAAGATAACGACGAGAGGAAGTGCCTCTTGCCTTGTACAGTCGAGCTTGAACGGCGTCTCAGTGTCTTCTAGGCCGTACGAGAATGGCCACTCAGAGTTTCTGGAGAGTAACGGTGATGTGAACAGTTACAGGCCGGAGAGCAAGAAATGTTTCATTTCCGAGGACTTCGAAGGTGTCAGTCTTCTGCGTACCACTTGTCTGGAATGCGAACAGGTTACGGAACGGAAGGAAACGTTTTGTGATATCTGTGTGCCTATCGACATTGACCGGTCGAATGAAACTGGTACGTGGGATTAAGAAACTTTGGGTCGCTCCTTACCAAATCGATTCACAATTTTTCGAATCGTTTTGATCCTTTTTGAGGAAGGGAAATTTCAAGCTTAAATAGGGGGAAGTTTCAAGTTGTGAATTCAGAAAAATTTCAAGTTTAAATTGGTGAAAGTTTCGAGATTAAATTCTGAGAAATTTCAAGTTTAAATCAAGGTCAATTTCAAGTTTTGAATTCAGTAATTAACTTCCCGATTTTATAGGGAAGTTATTTCAAGTTTAAATGGAAAGAAATTTCAAGTGTAAACTCATGGAAACTGTTTAAATAAAAAATTTTAAATCTTGAAGACCCGTTGCTTCTAAAAAAATTCGAAACTGACAAACTGATGACTTAAACTCGTCCTTATTTCGCCTGTACTACAACATATTTTATTTAGAACAAAATCGACGAGGATGAGATTTCAGAAAGTGATCGATTTCGGATGGAATAACCCCTTTATTTTTCTATTAGATTAATACAGCATAAAAGAATGTATTTCTAGACGAGGACGTTAGGTCAATGGATAGCAGCGAAGTGTACAAACGTGCAGTAGTTACCAGCGAGCTTCTCTGGGGCAGAGATAAGTATTGGTGTGCTAGATGTCTTCGATACAATGAAGCTAGAAGAGCAGTCTGCTTTCCATCGTTACCGAGGCTACTCATATTGCAGTTGAAACGATTTTCTACTGCGGCAGGGTGAGACCACGTGTCTGTTTTTGTGCAAGGTGTTCGGCAACAGCTGAGAACAAAGGGTCTAGCTTGCTATTCAATGCTTCCGGATTTTTTTAAACATTTATTTTGCAACCAATAATTCTGAAATAATTCACAATCGTCTGCATTATCAAGTAGAATGTTCATGAATTTTTTCGTAACTCTGTCTACCACAACGGAAGCAATATAGCACAATCCCTAAGGGAAGGGCACTGATTTGAAAATGATCGCAGAGGGTTTTCTTTCAATTTTGACTTGGACCACTCTCACAATAACGTGCCCAAATGTTCTCCCATCTATTGCCGAACACCTTTCACACTTTTAGACAACCCAATATTTATTTATCAATATTAAATGACCAAATTCCGAAAGAAACTTTAGGGAGAACCTAATAAAAACATCTAAAACATTCTAGATCAATGGAGAAGATTAACAACCACATGCCGACGCCGTTGACTCTGCAATGCTTCTGTGAAGAGTGCAACAACGAGCAAACCCGTGGCGCAGGTGGTCGGCCTGAGTCTCGACACGTGTACAAACTCTACTCCGTGATAATGCATCAGGGTGCAACGATGACAGCCGGCCACTACATCGCTTACACTCGGCTGCCGGACGAATCTGCTTTCACAGAGTATTTCCAATGCAACCGGGACAGCAAAAGGCAAGCTTCCAGCCACAGCAGTAGCGGCACGAACACGAACACAACGTCGTCGGACAAAGCATCCGGAATATTGAAATACTTCCGAAGCAAACCGAGCGCCAGCGAGTCGAAGGAGCAGTTGTTTAGAGTCGGCTGTCGCAGCATGGACTGTTGCGGTGTTAGGCGTCACAAATATCCCAGCACTTGGCTGGAATGCGACGACGAAGCCGTGCACGTGATACCTCTGAGAGAGCTAGAAGGGAAACTAGCGCCCAACCCGCGAAACTCCGCAACTCCTTATCTCTTGTTCTATGTAAGATCCATGACGTAAGATCCTTCGAATGTGGAATGAAGTAGACAGCGGATTTTACGCATTTGTGACAGAGTAGGTGTAATTTAAAACTGTAAAACCATCGGGAGTATTTAGAAATACTGTTACATTGCTTTCGAGAACATTAGGCTGGCTATTTATTTACTCTTGTCTCCAAATGGTTGGTAAGAAATCTGTGCAAAGTTTCAGCTCGATCGAATCACTCGAAAACAAATATCTTCTGAACTATTCGCCGCATTGAAGAGTATGTCCAATGAAATCTGTAGATCTAGACAGGCTACGTCTTGTGTCGTATCACTGTTTCTCGTAACACAAACCGTTTCCGAGAAAATCGAGGAAAACTTCGGACCAAATGGGTCAAACATTAAGATGATTAATTCTATGCTCATGAAATCGTTTTTCTTGAATATCTTCGGAACTGTTACCGGATCGAAAAATTTGCTAGACGAAATTTTTCGATCTGAACTTTTGTCGTATTACTTTCTCGCGTCAAACGTTAAAATGATTCGTTTTGCTGCAATATCTTCGAAATTAATCATCGTACTGAAAAATATATTCAATGAAACTTGTAGATCTGGACATGCTGGGTATTTTATACCGTATTACTTTCCTTCGTAAAGCAAACGGTTCTCGAGAAAATCGAGCAAATCGTCCGAGCAAAATTCAAAAAATTGTTTCGGAGATTTGAAAATTGTTTTCCCGTTGTCCGATCGAGCTCAAACTTTGCGTAGATTGTTTTTCAGCTATTTCGAACAATTCTGGGGGGTGCCATCAAAGAAATTCATAAGTAGAAAACGAGAGCCACCCATGTTAAGATGAAAATGTTAAGAAGAAAAACTCATTTCTATCTCACTCTGTTTTGTTGAAAGTCTTGTAGAATATTTTTATTTCGTAAAAAGATCCGCTGTCTAGTGATGAGCAACTCACGGACCGCAGTGGGCCAAAGGCTAAACCTAATTGAACCCCTTACCGTGTTTTATCGAGTCGCAACTTGCCACGAAGAATTTAGACGAGGTCTAACAAATGTGAATGTTGGAATTTTTTAATTTTCTTTTTAAATAAATTGAAATTTCAATGCGAATTACTTAAATTATTTGTGTTTGGGAGTTTTGAAAGCGTTGTTAGTTTATAAGGAAAGATTATTTTAATATATTAAACTGGAAAAATTGATTTTTCGCTACAAAATACGAGCCTGGCCAACTGTGTAGTGTGGGACACGCCGCGCTCGATACAGACAGTGTACTGGAGGGCCGAATGTGGCTCGCGAGCCGCCGGTTGCTCATCGCTGTTCTAACGTATAAGCAAAGCATTAAAAGTAAAGTAAACTATCGTTAGGCCTCTGTTTCCTCACTAATGACTGCTCTTGTGATGTCACACACATTCCAAACCACCTTGTACGTACTCGAGCTTAGAGTGTGTATTATTTCTTCGGGAATAACACGAAGTATTGCGATCACAAATTTGAAACTTTGAATTCGGTAGTTCAGTGATAAGCAATAAACCCTTGGAATCCAAATGACGATGCTACTCTCGAGTATCTAGCTAATCGAATACCGTCAAATGTCAATTTGTATTTAGACGATTAATGTTAGTCGGTACGTGGAGTATTTTATTTTTAAGTTATTTCTGTAAAAATAAAAAGAGGTGTGTATTCTTCATTTAACCATCTTGTTATTCGTAGTTCGTAGAGACATTCTTGTATTTTTATGTCCTTCGTATTATATAATTTTATTCTTTAAACATCGATTTCGCTACTACAAATTCTTAAATAATTCACTGTCATGCGTGCTATTGTGTAGAACGTTCACGAATTTTTTCATAATCTTTTCTTCAGCAGAACAGGAGAAACAAATAATAATCCAAATCAGATAGTGAGGTTGGGGATCCGATCACTTATTCAATGGTTCTGGATTATTTTGGAAATTAATTTTGCGACCAAAAATTCTGAAATAATTCACAGTCGTCTATGTTTTTAAGTAGATTATTCATGAATTTTTTCGTAACTTTTCGTTCGGCAGAACAGGAAATACAGAGCAAATAAAATCGAACACTTTTCAATGGAATATAATCGAGCAAATTAAAGCTCGCGTAGATTTACCGGAACAAAATGCAATACAGAATATTGAGATTATTAAATTACAAAATCAGTACAATTTATTGAATTATGTTATATACCGTACATAGTACATTACCGTAAATATAAATTTTTTCTTTAAACGTGCCAGAGTTCAATTAGAGATTTATTTCATTTTAAAACACACTTAAAACAACTATCGTCTGCCTCTTCCTCTACCGCGTCCGCCTCGGCCGCCCCTAGTACCACGACCACCTCGTCCTCTACCACGTGCAGCTCCTAAAACAAGTAAACGTAACATTAAAAAACTTGTGATATAATGAAATATAATGATAACTCTATCGTATTGTTTTTTTCGAAATTATTGAAAGATACTTCCATTAGAAATAATTCAATATATCTCTTTACTCGAGCCACGTATTACAAAAATCGTGAATGAATCCAAGTTAAGTTTACACCATTATTTACAACATCAAGTAGAAATTTGAGATTACTAATACTTACTAATGCTTAAATATTTCATTGCGAATTAATTAAAATTCATTTCGTTTCGAAAACAATGGCGTAACGTCCATATGTATTTGTTAGGGTTTATTTAAATTCTTCGTTAAAATATTCTGATTAGAATACAGCGAGGGGTTAAAGTTTATTTGCGAACACGAACCTCTAGCAGCTTCCTTTTTCTTGGCCTTGGCTTTTGGTGTGTCGTCTATGAGTAAGGTTTCCAGCGGCAAGGAGTCTGGCAGAATGTAGTACCTTATATTATTGCCTCGTAAACTCAAGGTATCCAATTGAACAGGATCCCTATTCTTTATGGTCATCTTCACTGTTTTTAAATGTGTGTTCATCGCCACATCCACTCCTGGAGGAAGGGTATTGTTAGAAAATTTGAAAGATATAAAAACAATTAAACAATTCTAAAAATGTAAAAAAATCGTAAAATTGTACAATTGTAAAGCTCTAAAGATTTAAAATTCTGAAGTCGTAAAATTATACAATTGTAAAGTTGTAAAATTACGAAATTACAAAAAAAATAAAATAATAAAGATTTGAAATCATAAAATCGTAAAATTGTACAATTGTAATCGTTGTAAAATAATCTAAAGTTCGAAAACTATAAAATTACGAAATTGTATATTGCCTAACAGTAATGTTCTAATATTTCATAAATAATTCTACTTCTCCGAACAAAAACATTTAAACTAATGCAGAGCTTCGTTTCATCTCGTTCTTACATATTCAGAAAGGCGCACCGAAATGATCTGTACAAAAAGAATTGAATTTCCAACATTCGATAAACAGAAATCACATAAATTTCCAAGTGTAATATCTTTTGAATGTTGTTTTGAATTGTTGTATTCACTTTTTCACAACTGTGAAAATTGTTTTGGTAGTTTTTGTGTACATGTCACGAATAATATTCGATATTTTATAGGTTATGTTGACGTACCGGTGATAGTGCCGTGTACCTGAGTCCCATTCTTCAATTCTATCGTTACAGTCTCGTGACTGAGTTTCATCAAAAACCTGAAATCATTAATCGAAACTGTAACATCAATTTTACAGCGGAATTACGTACAATAACAATAAATTCTTTAAGTGAATAATGTGTGTTGCGTATACGCTGTGATTGTCTCTATAGAATAAATTGTTCTTTTCATTCTGCTTACCTTACTAGCTTCATATTGCTGTTTTATTTTATTATATTTCGGAATATTCGTCGTTGTAACGAGAAACCATAACCTCTATCTGTTAAATCGCATACAACGCTACGCGCACGTTATTGCGTCCCGAAACACATCGTTTTCGGAAATCTGTTGTTTTGTGTTCCGAAAAACTTTGTGGGAGAATGATTCCGTAACATCCCGCAGCGGGACGCTTGGGATAGTGATGGGCACCATCGACTAAATTCAACTATCGAATATTTACTCGATAGTTTTTAGTCGTTTTTAGTCAGGGTAGTAACTATAATATAAAACCAAGCGCGCTATATTGTAACTCCTACATAAACACCGTAAAAAGTAATCATTAAGAATAATATTTCTATTTCTAATTATCACTGGTTTTAATATCCCAGTCAGCACGCCTGCTCTGTTTCTGCAGGTACACTGAGTTAGCCTGGGCGCGCAGATCACTTGCAGAATAACCGAGCCCAGGCCCGCAGGCCCGGCTCAGATTCTGCTCAAATGCAAGGGTACGGTATTAGCGGTGTTATTTGATAATAACACAATCACAGGTTGTTTCAATAGTCAAAAACGCTAGATAAAAGATCAATCTAGGCCACAAGCGCCCTGAAAACTCATATTTTTTCCGTATACAAGGGTAATTTGAATTAATTCGTGTAAAGGAGCGCATAGTTTTCCCGTAGTTCAAATTTCAATTTCAAACGAACCGCCGAACAGTTGCGCCGC
>CM052326.1:23219101-23242319 GCA_028455615.1 Lasioglossum zephyrum | reverse complement strand
AAATTTCAATTTCAAACGAACCGCCGAACAGTTGCGCCGCGAACGGCGATCTTCGGAACTACAATTCAGCCTCCGTACAGCGCCATTCTGTGTAGTGGCGGAACGCTCAAACTGTTAGCCAAATGTTATCGACTATCGATAACCAAGATGTCCGGCCAACAGTTTGAGCGTTCCGCCACTACGCGGAATGGCGCTGTACGGAGGTTGAATTGTCAATGTTACATATATATTAGAACTAGGTTATATAGTTTATAAGAGTTTGAAGTGCAATATACAATATAACATATTTAATGTAATATAATGTACTTATACAAACCAGCTTATGGGCCAGATAAGGCCTAAAGCTTCAAATAAATAAATAAAAAATTGTAGTTCTGAAGATCGCCGTTCGCGGCGCAACTGTTCGAATATTTACAATTGTAGATAATTTTAAAAAATACGAAAGTACAATAACTTTATTTATTAACAACGTGACCTTTTTATCTTTGTGTGTAGCACTTTCTTCTCCGAAAATCTCGTCATGCAGAATTCTCCTGTAACATCAGTTTCATCTGAAAAGAGAAATACATTCTTTACTTCAAATTAATTATAATAAACACTGGACTGTAATCGCAATGCTAATACTTACTATATATGTCGTGCCATAATATTTATTGCTGCAGACATTGAGTGGCACATGTGCGTACATAGACTAAATATTCATTAAAAAATCTATATCTGAAATTGTCGGTAATGATCTCGATGATTATTGACGAAAGTTCATCGCCTGAATAAAGAAATTCAGTTTCGTTTCCCCTTGAAGCACCGAAATTAATTTCTTTTCAACATTCACAAAAAGGCCATTCCAACGTCCCCTTGTAACGAAATGTTAATGTATAGAAATTTTACTCTATTTATACAATCCTCCCCTCTGCCTTTTATTTTATTCGCAATAATAAAGCGAATTAAATTTCCTAAAATATTTAATTCGCGAACCAAAAAGAGTGTCGAACGCTGTTCGTTTTACTCGCAATAACAAATCGAAACTCCTAAAAAACATTCGATGAAACGAAACCGAAGAGGTTATCTCACGAAACAGTCACGTGGCATTGTGTTACGATGTAACTAAATACATATTTAGTAAATACATTTCCCACGACTATAATAACAAATAATCTTCCTCGTGTTCGACCGTCTTAAAATATCTTTACATTTGCAATTTAATTAAATACAACTCTGTGTCATCGTGCACCTTATAATTTTGATAATTCTCCGGTAATTCTTCGGGAGAGCCTGAGCACCTGAGAGAGGACAGGTTACGCAACAAACTAACCGAGCCGTAAGAATTGCATGAGATAAATAACAACATCGTGAGTAACAACTTAAAAAAATGAGAACATTTTCCAGCCCGCAACAATTGAGAAACCTTTACACAACGCTAAATCTGGCTCGTCGTTACTGTGTATCAGGTAGTATCAAAGAGAAACAGGAAATTAACAAAGACCTGGAGAAAGAAACGATCAATAAACTGGAGAGACTATCTCTGCTTGATTTAAAGGACGAACGAGATACCTCGGTGCTGAGAGCAGCGATTCATTTTGCGGAATGCATACGAACAGCAAAGATTGACGAAGCTATCGAGCCGATGCACAGCCCTTTCGAGGAGGCACAGATTCCCCTGCGAGAGGATAAAGCAAACGATGCTATAAGCCGACAGGACATTCTGAGAAACGCGGTAATCGTAGAGGAGGAGTACTTTGTGGCTCCGTACAGAAGTATCACGAAGTAACAAGCGCGTCTCGAGTCCTGTAAGATGTAAGGAGATCTTGAGGGACTCTGTAATCGTAGAGGAAGTGTACTTCATGGCTCCGTACAGAAACATCGCAAAGCAATGAGCGCCTCTCGAGTCCTAAAAGCTGTAAGCAAGAATTTTTTAAGTTTGTCTGAGCACGGTTTGGTCTATGGACCTCAGGGTAGAATGCTGTTAAGGAATCTGGAGGAGCATTGGTTCTTGCACTGTGTCACCATGTCTCCGTACAATATTTTCTTATCAGAAAAGTTCGAAGATACCCTGAACTTCTTAATGAACAGTCCGATGGGGAAAATCCCGTTTGGATTGGCTGGTGTAAGTGATTCCAAGGATTCGTGGAACGAGAGTGTCCAGCCGTTGAAGCTGGAGCGTCACAGGGAAGCGAGGATAGCTGTGTTCTACAGGTGCACAGAGGCCAAGAGTCTGTATCACAAGATGCAGAAGGAACGGAAGGTCTGGTGGCGCAGGTTGGCTCAGCAACCATCCAGATTTCAGATCAATGCAAAGGAAACCGAAGATCTGGACTCGGTCGACGTAGAGGCTGAGTTCTCCTTCGGTACGGTGACTGTGGAGAAGATTATTCGTCACAAACTATCATTGGAGGTGATTATCTCTTTTCGTGTGTCCGATCGTCTCTCAAGTTCTATAAATAAGAACGATTTCTATGGAATATTTTATTTTCAGATTAACGATAAAAAGGATCTCGCCGACATACAAACGGTCGAACACGTGTTATCTTTCGATTGGGGCTGCTTAGCGCTACTATGCGATGCTTGCGACGCAGACGAGACGGCTGGGATGCGAATACATTCTAAGTTAGCACCGCACAAGGTCGCGATTCATATAAAAACGTCGGGGAACCAGGGGAATACTGGAAGTGATGATTTAAATCGCTTTGTACTTTACTTAAATAACATGCTTAGAGCGAAAGGGCTGAATACTATGTCAACCGTCTCGGAAGAAGTGGCGACAGCGTGCTTGATTCCTTTTGTGGTATCGGTGGACAGGACTAGCCTCGAGAATGGCATTGTACACGTAACGAACAGGTCGACGACTCTCGACCAAGCGATCCACATAACCGATCTGGCCAAACATATAACGACGCAGTGTTAACCGATCTGGTGGAACATGTAACGATGGCAGTGTTAACCAATATCTGGTACATTTCGTTCGGATAGTTTGTATCGATAAGATCGTGTCACAGCGTATTTTCTATCAATAAAATTGTTTGCGCATTTGAAGCACGGCGTCAGGCACTAACTGTAACTTCTGAATGTTCGATAGTAGTAGAAAAGTTTCGAGTTAGTGACCCACGCTGTTTGTTATCGGTACAGATAATCCTCGAATCGATTAAGGAGCGTAACAATAAACAGCGATGAATTTCGTCTCAGTTTTGTATTTGATGTATCACTCCGCTAAACTTGCGAAGTATACGCAGCTACCTTTATTCTGTCGTAGTGTTTCTTTCTGTTTAACGAAGAGTGAATGCACTGGTACCAAATCGACAAGGATAATTCAAAGAAGTAGCGAGAACAGTTATACAATATTCTTATAAATTCAAAGAAAACTGTCAAACAGCCTTTGATTTGAAATGTCATACTTTAAACGGAGAGTTTAATCGTTTAAATGGTTGATAATAAATTCGATGATAAACTCATGCTTTTAAACGGAGTGTTTCGATAATAAATTTGATGATAAAATCGATCGATACGATCACCGCTGAGAAGAGCACTTACATTTCGTTTTCTTTTTCTTTGTTGTTGTTGTTGTCCAAATAAAATTAATACTTTTACAAAACTAGGCGGGTAACTGTAACTTCTTGCCTTTCAGTACTTTGGTGATGTAGAGGTAGAAAAAGTCACAGTAGAGAACAGTTTGTACTAAACCGGCGACTATAGCAATCAGATCGTAATGGTCTTCCGCGTAATAACGATACAGCCAATTTAACAAGTATAGCCCTCTGTACGAGCCCAGAGCGAACAGGTAGTGGCTGGTAATGCTCTCCGCTTCTCCTGTTTTCGATACCAAGAATAATTGTGGCAGGATTGCCACGGACTCCAGGTAAATGCTAAATGACCACAGAACCTCGACAGCAGAGAATTCATGGTTGATTAGTAGTGCCAAGACCAACGTTGGCAAAAGTAAAAACTCGATCCTGAAAAAGCGAATTACTGAATTAGTATTTTGAGTAGAGGTATATAAGTACATTTATTTGGTTAGAAGGAAAGTTTGTAGAGTTTTAAAATTAAGAACCAAAGATAAGATTAAGGTATTTGCTTGTATGTTTGATCGGTAGCACGAGAAGTTACCTCGAGAATGGCGAGATGATAAAACAGAATGGAGAATATAATGTCGAATAAATATTGTAACTTCACCTTTCTATTTGAACACCCGACACATTTGAAATTGCACATTTGATATTGTTCAGTTAAAATTGTGCATTTGTGATTCTACATTTGAAATGCACGCTCAAAACTGTGCATTTACAAATGTAAATTTGAAATTGTACATTTAAAATTCTATTACATTCGAAAGTGTACATTTGAAATTGCACACTTAAAATTGTACATTTGAAACTGTGCATTTAAAATCCTACATTTCAAATTATACACTTGAAATCGTACATTTAAAATTCTGTTATACATTTGAAATTGCTCATTTGAAATTCTACATTTAAAATTCTATTACATTCAAAAATGCAAATTTAAAATTCTTAAAATTCTCTTATTTCATCATAGATCGAACCTTTGCGCCGAAAGCATACTCAATTATTAAAATTCTACATTTAAAATTTTACTTTTGAAATTGCACACTCGAAATTGTTATTTGAAATTTTACATTTAAAATCCTACATTTCAAATTGTACACTTAAAATCGTACATTTAAAATTTTGTTGTACATTCAAATTGTTCACGTGAAATTGTATATTCGAAATGCACATTCACAACTGTATATTTAAAATTGTACATTTAAAGTTCTAGTACATTTAAAATTGTACATTTTATGTTGCACATTCAAAATTGTCCAGTTGCAATTGTGCATTTGGAATTCTACATTTGAAATTCACATTCAAAACTGTGCATCGAAAATTCTACATTTGCAATTGCACATTTAAATTTTTAGTACATTTAAAATTGTACATTTGAAAGTGTACATTTGTAATTGTGCATTTCCAATTGTACATTTTGTAATTCTACATTTGACAGTGTCTTTGTTCTTAACGAAAGTTCGTATCGTCTTCAATTTAAGAACCTACCATAAGCTCGATGTATCTAATGTTCCGTTTACTCGGTACCGCTTCTCATTTCTCCCAAAAATATCAAAATCCAATAAATCAGCACATAAACTACATTACCAAATAAACATCTAAGCTCCATCTCTCAATTCTCAATTTACAAACATTACAAAATCTAGTCGCCTCCTAGAGACCCTTACTATAAAACCATACCTGAACGTGTCGTGATTATGATCGTACGTTGCTTTGAATTTCATGTACATAAGAAACACGGTGGCGTACGAGGTGACTATGAAATTGATTTTCATAAATGTATTGTACGCTGAGATGTACGTTGTCAGCAGGTCTAGATATCGCATTGTATATACAATTGCAAATAAGATTTGCGATTTGCCGCTGATACCTGAAATAATGAAAAAAAAGAATTACAGAACGACTAGAAATAATCCGTTCGATTCGAGCGTACGTTTAATAGAAAAATAATAGTGTGTATAGTTGATATCTTAGTAAATAATTTCGGTCGAATATACCGGCACAACTCCGTGTCTTCCATATTTTGAGTAGGAGAATGATGATCGCGAGGATGTGCGACAGATCGCCTAGCAGTCGAAATATGTTCATTATTTCAGTTACACGAAGGTGTTTCTTCCTACGAAAGTAAAGACTTCACAGATCCTAACTCGGCAAAGCATACAAAATATGACGTGGCTCTGGCTGCAACATCTGCAGATGGCCGACCGATGAACCTCATTTTATCTGTGTGTATACAGAAAGCAGAGAGTAAATGAGAGTGCTCACGCCGGGGTTTTAGCCGTGCCACTTTTGGTTACTGACATCGACCAACATCAACCAACATTGACCAACATCGACTCGTAGTCCGGACAAGAACCTACATCGACTCTCAGTCTGGAAAAGATCCTACATCATCTTTGATCAGAACAAAAAGTTTATATTGATTGATTCGCAGCACCTGTATCCCCTTTCGTATCAAACAATTTTTATCTGAATACGTTCTCCAAGTTCAGTGTCTCTCTCTTTCATGAAATTAAGGAAATATCATGTATTAAAATAACTGCAGAAAATAATTATTTAATAAGATCAAACTACTTCTGTAATCTTTTCTTTTATTTGATATCTTATTAAATAATTATTTTCTGCAGTTATTTTCTTAATTTCATGAAAAAGAGAGAGAAACTGAACTTGGAGAACATATTCAAATAAAAATTGTTTATAATATAATACGGGTGTTGCGAATCAATCAATATAAACTTTTTATTCTGATCAAGACCAACAATGATGTTGTCCGGACTGAGAGTCACTGAGAGTCGATGTAGTCGAGGCTGGTCGAGGCTTTTCAATGTGCCGCCAATAGTGCAGTGATGGTAACTGGGGCGGGTTGGGCGCGCATGCGCGACGATTTTAGCCTCAGACGGCCTCAGTGAAGTGCGAAACTCGGGTACCTTGGTCACCCATAATAGTCCCCCACTACTTTTTTCCCTGAGAGTAGTTTCCCACTTTCGGACGTAAACGTAGACACGTCCCTGACAAAACTCGCGCATGCGCGCCCAACCCGCCCCAGTTACCATCTCTGTCCGAAATTGAGCTAAGTCGGCCTTGAGCAGCTCCAAGCGTAACTTGATCTAAATTCTGCCTGTTTTCAGCCGAGGGCCGACTTGGCCCAAGAAATGCCTGGCTATCTGGGTATATATATATATGTGTTTTTGTAATCTAGTAATATTCAGGGGGTAGGGATATTGTGTGCTATCTGGGTATCTATAGATTCACAATATTTATAAATATTGTGAATATTGTAAATATCTTCGAACATTCAAATTCACCTCTTTGATAATCAAATTCAACCTTTTACAGATTTTAAACTCTAAATTCACCCTTTTGCAAATCAAATTTAACCTTTTGCCAATCAAATTCAACCTTTCACAGATTCTGAATTCGAAATATTACTATTTAGATATCATCGAACATTCAAATTTACACATTTCTCAAATCAAGTACCGTAACAATCGAAATCAACAATTCCAACTCAACTTTCAAATTCGTTAACACTTTACATATACAAACACATCATACCCAACTTCTAAATAGATTCGGAATAGTACATCGTAATACAATATCGGTATATTCTTCATAGATCGGTACATAACCTCCACATCAGATTCTCCTTTCAAGTCTAAATAAGTTAAGTGCACGTAAATAAGTTACCGACTGATTCATGTAACCTCATAACGACAACAACAAATCCTCGAACTCGATCAACATCAATAAAAATGCTTCGGCGAACGCTGTTCAGTAAACTATCTTTGCCGAAAAGTGTTTGGTTAGGATCTTACAATAACTTTTCCAGCAATACAACTAAAGACAGCGATAATGGCTCGACCGAAGTAACTGCGACCAATGGCGAAGCCAGTTTGGACACAGAAGAAGTGGCGAAGCTGCTGGAGCAATCCGCAACCTACACGAACGACACTGGTGACACCAATTGGGCGACAACACCGTATCCAAAGGACATAACGATCTCAACTGAGCCAAAACGTCAGCTAATTGATCCAACGACCACCTCCGTCTTATTATTCCCCGGTCAAGGAACACTGAAAGTTGGCGCGATCATGAAATACATCCACTACCCTGCAGCCAAAGAGCTCTTCGAAATAGCCAGCGAGATAGTCGGCTATGATCTGTTAAACGTTTGTCTGAATGGACCACAGGACAAACTGGACAGAACGGAGTTCAATCAGATTGCTACGGTGGTCTCTTCGCTGGCTGCGTTAGAGAAGGTTCGCGAGGATAGGCCTAGCGTGTTCAACAGTTGCGTGGCGGCGGCTGGGTATAGCGTGGGAGAGATAACTGCTTTGATTTTAGCCGGCGTTTTGACGTTCGAGGATGGAATCAGGTTGGTGCATGTAAGAGGGAAAGCTATGCAGCAGGCCTCGGGTTTAGTGCCGCAAGGAATGTTGTCTATCACTATAACGCCTAAGTCCAAGGTTTCCGAAGCTTGCAGGGAGGCGGAGAAGTGGGCGAGGGACTGTGGCGTCGAGATGCCTGTGTGCCGGTAAACTGTGAACACACACCGGAAGGAAAAGATGAAATAAATAATACGATCTGTTTTAGAGTTGCGATCTACCTGTGTACGGAGAAGAAGATATTAGCAGGGAATAACCAAGCACTGGAGTATATCGAGAAGAACAAGAAGCAATTCGGTTTGGGTAGCGTAACGAGATTGCCTGTGTCAGGAGCATTTCATACGCCCCTGATGGAGCCTAGCCTGAAGCACGTATCGAGGATGATTAATACACTGACGTTGGACGAGCCTAGGTGCAAAATATATTCGAATTACAAGGCAGAGCCCTACAAGAACGGCTGTGTGAAGAAATACATTTGCAAGCAGATCGTCTCGCCTGTTAAGTGGGAACAGTGTATACAACGGATTTATAACAGACCGCAGGAAATGCAGTTTCCAACGACTTATGATATCGGGTCAGAAGGGAGGATGAGAACTATCTTAAAGTTTATCAATGCGAAAGCGTCGCGAGCGTGTACTGTAATCTGATAGAATCGTTGTAATCCTAGAAAACTGTATATAATACAATCTTTCCGAATCTTTTATCTGCTGTTCTTCTTTGTTGTTAGATCTTCGAATGAACGAATGGGAGTGAGTTAGCGAACTTTGGTGGAGTCGTTCTTGGAAAAGTGTCATTAACATTTCATTAACACTTTGCCTTTAAAGGATAAATTACAATTTGTGAGAGATCAGACGTATAGACGTAGGGATAGACTATAGCCCGCAATCTAGACGTAATCACCATAACAAAATTTCAGTCGACTAAAAACAGGGTAGTTTCACTCGAATAGGAGAACTGTTAGCACGAATTTAGTACAGGTACACAAAATAAACATGTCACTACTGTGCAAGAGTAATTCTCAAAGTATCGTTCGCCGCCCAAGTCCTTAGCCACTCGATAGCTGCAGCTATAAATATTATGGCACGACATATATAGTAAGTATTAGCATTACGATTACAGTCCACTGTTTATTATAATTAATTTGAAGTAAAGAATGTATTTCTCTTTTCAGATGAAACTGATGTTACAGGAGAATTCTGCATGGACAGCAAAAGCAGTGGGACTGCAATGATTATCAAGGAATTCGACGAGATTTTCGACAGTCTTAATGGAGAAGGAAGGAAACATGGACCATTAAAACCACTGACAGGACCTACATATAACAAGAAGAATTTTCTAATGAAATTGATTTCTCGATTTGTATTGCAAAAAGTAATACCAAAGTTTGATTGTACAAATTGTACATTACATATATTAAAACCAGCGATAAGTACGCAATTGCGCGGTAAATTTGAAAGTTTATTTGATTTTAGTGTCTGTAAATTTGTAGATTGAGTTTGGCTTTTAATGTTGCAATTGCTTTTATAAGTGAGAGGTTAATTTCGAAAGTGGAACAAAAAATCCATTTGAGAAAAAGAACAAGCTAGCAGTTTTAATATTTACATTTTTGTACAGAAAATACTAGACAAATTTTCACTATTTACAGGTTTTGTATTACAAATTTACCATTTCGCGATTTAATAGTGAAGTTGATTTGCGAAAGTGTGTGCTTGAATCACGAAGGGTGAGATTTCAATCTGTTCCAAGTAAAATTGACCTTTTGCTAGTCAATTTCACCCTTTGCTAATCAATTTCAACCCTTCTACAGATTTTGCAAGTCAAATTACACCATTTGCAAATCAATTTCGATTTTTTGCAAGTAAAATTGACGCTATTCCAAGTCAATTTCACCCTTCGCAAATCAATCTCGACCCTTTTGCAAGTCTAATTGAACTTTTTGCAAATCCAATTTCCGTCTGTCACAGGTTTTGCGATCCTAAACTGACTTACAAAAGGGTAAAATCGATTTGCAAAAGGTAGAAACTGCTTATCAAGATCGTACATTTCCCTTCGTTCAAAACGTTCAAATTAAATCGCAAAATGTCGAACCCGTAGTTCGAAAGCCCGAACCACACTGCACCCCTTAACTCCACAATCCCCAATGCATTCTCTCAACATACTTATGTCACTCACTCCACCACACCCTGTAACTCCTCAATCCTCAACTCCTCGTCTCACCACCCTAAAGTCTCTCACTCCACCCCACACACTAACTCGACAAAATCCTCAACCGCTTACATCAACACTTCTAAAGTCCCTCACTCTCCTCCACCATTTCCACAGCAAGTCTCAATCTGGTAATGCGCAGCGTCGACGACCTGCACAAACTGCTCCTTCATCTCCCTAGCCTTTACATAAACGTCCTCCTTCATCAGATCATAACACATGGCGATGATCCCCATTCCCAGGAGCAGGTACACAAAATTGATGATCAACTTGGTTTGGCTATCCGTAGTAAGATCACCATGGGTCCAGCCAGGCACCAGATCACCCACCCCAATCTTACACAGCGAGGTCACGCAAAAGTAAGCGCTGTCTAGATAATCCCATCCCTCCCACTCAGCGAACATAACCGATCCGCCTAAGACGTATCCAAAGATGACCCAGAGACATGCTGTGGAGGGTACGGTGACCCTTTGGCCGGTTTTCCTCTTTCCGGAACACTGGTGCAGCCAGGTGTACAGCCAGCGGAAGGTCTGCGCGAGCACTTTGCCCATGTTCAGGAAGTACAGCACGTAAAGTGGGATGCCCATCACGGCGTAGACCACGGTGACGCCCTTTCCCCATGGAGTCTGCGGCACCAGGGTCCCATAGCCGATCATGGTGAACACGGAGAGGCAGAACATCATCGCCGCCGGGAAGGACCACAGATCCACCGACGATAAACCTGTCACCCCCCGTGGTTCAATCATTAATAATAATTGATAAAATCAATCGTGTATATTATAAAGGGTAGGGCAATGACTATTACCACCTCAGATATCTTCGAAACTACAAGTTTCGATAATAGGTTTTTTGTAGATGGAGGTACGGAGTACATTTGATGGTCACCTTCATTTTTAAAAAAATGTAATGTTCTGCTTTTATACAATCGATCGATAGAGTATCAAATTTTGAGTATAAAAGTGGTAACCTTCATGTGTCTTAGATCTAATAGTTAACGAGATATTATACAAAGAAGAAAGGAAATTGTTTCGATAATATCTCGTTAACTATTAGATTTAGGACATATTGAAGTATTGAATGAAATTGAATCGAATTGGATTGAATAAAATATTTCTATTTTAACAATGGGAACCATAAAATAAAATATTTCTATCTCAGCAATGGGAACCACAAAAGAAAATATTTGCATTCTTGAAACACAAAATAGAATATTGTATTTTTTCTGCCTACTGAGGTTTGTTGATAAACATACAATGTATCTTATCACCAGGAAACTATTTTTCTACTTGTAAATCTATTGAATATTCGAACCATTATTTCCAGCAATAATATTTCAAATTGACAGTGAAAATAAAAAGACGAAATACAAATATTTTCAATATCCTTCAAATAAAATACTATTGTTCAAAAATTACTGCCTCAATTAAATTATTTTATTGTTCAAAAATTACTGCCTCAAATAAATTATTTTATCCTTGAAAAATTACTGCATCAAATAAAATATTTTCTTTTCAAAATTGTGTGTACACATGCTTTCAAATAAATATGATTATTTATTATTTAATATTTAAAATACTATTTTCCCCTGGTAACAAACCGCTGCAGTTCTCCTTCTTGTAGCTCCCGGTGAAGTTCTCCTGGTAGCTCCGCAGGATCTCGTTGGACAGCGCTTGGAAAGCCGTCTTGTCGAAGACGTTCACCGTTCGGTTGCTCGCCGTGCTCAGCCAAAGCCTGTCCGCGTAGCCTTTTCTAATCGATTCTCGGACACAAACCGGCGCCGGCAGTTGCGACTCCGACTCGATCATCCGGAAACCGAACGCTCCGATTATCGCGTAGCCAACCACCAGGCCGCCCACGCCCACTTGCGTGCACATGAACGCCACCAGTTTCCGGCAATAGTCCTTGATTCGCTCTCGAGGGTCTACCTCTGTCGATGTCGAAGAGGAGTCCCGGCTTCGCAACGAGGATCTCAGAGGCACACGCATCGCGGTTTTTTTCCAGGGATGATGAAATATTAGAGTATTAACTCGAAACGCACTTCTTCCAACACGTGGAACTTTTCACACCGAGGTGGTGTACCAAACTTTCCAGACGCTTTTCTATTTCTGGCGGACCATGCTGCTCTCTTCGGACGACGCCGCGTCCTTCTCGTCGCCCCGCTTCTTGTCTTGCTCTCGGTTGTTACCACTGCTTCGAGGTCGATGGTATTTTTAGAGAACGTTCGGATTGTAATTGTACGTAATCTGGTCAACGGAGGATTCTATTGGAGTTTCTTCAATTGCAGAGGGTTTTGTTGAATTGTCCGCTAAGGGCGCTGAAGGAAATTATTTTTTTTTTTTTTATGGCTGGGGAGGGTTTAGGTTGAACGGAGTCGAATGGAAATGCATGAAATTCAATGGAATCGAATTGAATGGAATTAAACAGAATTGAATTGAATGGAAATGCATGGAATTGAATGGAATTGAATGGAAATGCATAAAATTGAATGGACTTGAATGGAATTGAATGGAATTGAGTGGAAATGCATGCAATTCAATGGAATCAAATTGAATGGAATTTAATTGAATGGAAATGCATGAAGTTGAATGGAATTAAACAGAATCGAATTGAATAGATCAATAGAATACAATCGAATGGAATGGAATCGAATTAAATGGGATTAAACGGATTTGAATGCAATCGAATTAAATGGAATCAAACCTAATTGAATGGAGTCGAATGGAAATGCATGAAATTGAACGGAATCAGAGTGCATAAGGTAAACGTGGATTAGGTTTGATGAGACGTAGGTCTTGGAATTTTTCCAGATACCAGTATAGTTCCAATTCTGAATGATTAAACATGTGTTTTGAAAAACACACTTTTTAATAGCACATTTGCATTATCAACAGAAACAATGCATAGACCGTTTCTGTTCCCTGAATCGTCTAGAACCCAAAGCTAATTTGATTGATTGTTTCGGTTTTGTGAATGATAACGAGCAATGCTTCGATCAATTTTGATTCCTAATAATATCCACCATATTCAGAATATTCATAATATTTACAATATTCAGAATATTTGCAATATTTACAGTATTCACAATATTCAAAATATTCACAATATTCACAATATTCATAATAATACACCATACGAAATAGAAATTGTATTTCATTCTCAGTGTATTTAATATTACGATATGTACAATATTTGCTACATATACAATATTGTAGATATGTCAAGTATTGCAAATAAATATTGTAGACATGATAAATACTGCAAATAAATATTATAAAAAATACTGCAAATAAATATTGTAAATATGGCAAATAAATATTGTCAAAATTGCCAATAGATCTTATAGATGTTCTAAATATTGCAAGCATTATATTCTGAATATTTAATTTTCTATTAAATTAATGAAAACATACCGTTCTTGTGTGTTACGTTCTTCTCACACTACAAGTCTCTGTACGAACCAAATAATTACGGACCACTATCCAATTATGGAAAAATTATTGATGAAGCACTAATAATTATTGCAAATATCGGTAAATATTGTAATTTTTTTAGATATTGGAAAATATTGATGATATGGTAAATGTTGCACATATTACGAATAATGCAAAGATTGGAAAATATTTGTAATTATTGCAAATATTGTAAAGATTGGTAATTATTGCAAAAAATTGGTAAATATTCTGAATATAGCTAATATTGTAAATATCTTAAATATTTGAAATAATATAAGTATTGATAAATACTGTGAATATTTCGAATATTGCATAATATTGAGAATAATGCAAATATCTGATATATTGCGAAATATTGGTAAGTATTGGTAATTATTTCAAATACTGTAAGTATTGATAAACCAACGTTCTATTAACATAATAATATAATAATTAAAACGTACCGTCCCTTTCCGGTTTCCGTCTCTGTATGAACTAAATAATTGCGGACCGCTATCCAATTATTGAAAAATTATATAATTGCCCGAGGTGCAATCTTCACGAAACATTTCAGACTCCCTCACGTGTGAATTTAAAAGCCGCGGAGCACGGTCTAGGGACAGAATATAAACCACTGGAAAGTGGTTTCCGGATCCATGGTTGTACGGCCGCTCATTTTCAAAAATCAACTCGGTTGCAAGGTTAAAGGAACAGTAGAGATTGGTGGCTCTTGATAGAAATAGCAACCCATTATGCAGTCGGGCATGATGCACAAACTAAATCCCGTGCAATAGGGTCTCGCGTAATCTCGGGGTTAGCCAGTTAGATTCGCGTCCCGTACACCAGTTATATGCTTATCGTCATCACGCACGCATCATCGGATGATCGTCAGCTCCTGACAGTTCGTGCACGGCGATTTCGCGATGAAGTGCTCCTACATAATTTTTCATGTGACCGTTGGTGAGCTGAATTCTATTCCTTCGTCGATTTATTCTCACGAATTTTCTATCGGTTTGCTGTGGTCTGGAAACCCCTATTTTCTGGCGAAAAGTCTGTCTTCTAAGATTAATGTTGTGAATTATATTGCGAATATATCAAATTGTTCCATTTACATGTCAAATTGACTCCTTGCAAGTCAAATTGACACCTTGCAAATTAAATTAATCCTTTTGTAAGTCCAGTTGATCCATTTTCATGAAAAATTGATCCTTTTGCAAATTAACTCTCTGCAAGTCGAATTGTACCTTGCAAATTAGATTAATCCTTTTGCAAGTCAAATGAACCCCTTGTAAGTCAAATTGCACCATTTCAATTCAAATTGATCCATTTTCATGTCAAATTGATACTCTTGTAAGTCAAATTAACCCCATGCAAGTCGAATTGATCCCTCGCAAGTTAGATTAATCCTTTTGCAAGTCAAATTAATCCCTTGCAAGTGAAATTGAACCATGTTAAATTGATTCTTTTCCAAGTTGAATTAACCCTTTGCAAGTCGAATTGATACCTTTGCATTCCAAACTGACCCTTTGCAAGTCAAATTGAACCATTTAATGTCGAATTGGCCCTTTCGCATTCTAAACTGACCCTTTGCAAGTCAAATTGAACCATTTCAAGTCGAATTAATCCATTTTCATATAAAATTAATCCTTTGCAAGTCAAATTGATCCCTTTGCATTCCAAACTGACCCTTTGCAAGTCAAATTCAACCACTTCAAGTCGAATTGATCCATTTTGTCAAATTGATCCTTTGCAAGTCAAAATAACCCTTTTCTGATAGTCAAATTGTTTTTCAAATCTTTTTGCAAGCCAGATTAACCCTTTTGCAAATCAATTTCACGTTATCTCGTTGTTATTCATTCTTCAACAACCTCCTTTTAATTCTATTAAACAATCATTTTACACTTCTAAAACATGAAAACTATTTTGCCACAGGCTGTATTAACAGGACTCTTTAACCCGACTAAATATTCACAGTCTAACTATAACTTTTATCTTTGCAAATAAATCTAAAATATTTTTGGACACAGAAAGCGGGTTTCCAGGCAGTAGTTCGCTCTTCCTATTAAAAGACGCACTCGATAATAAGGTGTCCGCAGTCGTCATTCGCCAATGCGTTGCACTATTCCACATTTACTATTGCAAATTCGTATTCAAATAATTATTATTCATTATAGACGGACTGAAGCCTTTTTACATAAGAAGATAGACTGCTCGTCGAATAACAAAGAAGGGACATGCACAAGAAATAATAATATTAAATAATAATAAAATTATATTATTATTTATATTAATATAATTTATATAAAAAAATAATATAAAATACTCAATACCATTCTAAATAGTGCATGATTTTGCAATAATGCGATTCATTGGATTAATTAATCCATAAGTAATAATTAATTATTTAACGAAACAAGTATCTAAGCGGTGCCTTTTTAAAAATACTTTTCGAAGCTTAATATGAAAAATTACAGATTGATTAGACCGGTTATTTTGTTTGCTGTTCAGGTTTTGAAATTGTTTCAAGCGCATATCTAAAAGCCATAAGATTTTAAAGCAATCATAGGCTATAGACAGTTCGACGTAATCCCTGCCCAGCAACCGGAAGCGTGTATTATGTTCATTAAAATCTGCAGGTCGTTCGAATTGTTCACCGGTCGTATATAAAGCGGTCGTTTAGAAAGGTGCCGGTGTTAGTTGAACCGCTGATTGTGTGTTCATTGAAAATATTTGATGATAACGCGCGCAAGCATTCCGCGGAACATTTTCGTCGTTCGACAATTCGTCATCTTATAAACGTCAATCTGGATTGAATCGTGACGAGAATACTGTAAATTGTAAATATAAGCTTTTCGTGAGAAATCAATAATTATTATCAGTATGTACCGTAAGCCAGTGGAAACGTTATCAAACATTCCGACGCGGTTTCGGCAAAGAATTCGTAAGAATTGATTGATGAACCACTGATAAATATTGCAAATATTAGCGATTATTGCAAACATCGGTAAATATTGTAAATATTACCGATATTGGAAAATATCGATGATATTGCAAATGTTGCAAATATTGATGATATTACAAATGTTGCAAATATTGTAAAGATTGGTAATTATTGCAAATATTGGTAAATATAGCATATATTTCAAATTTTGTAAATACTTGGTCAATTCTGGAAATATCGTAAAAATTGTAAATATCTTTGTAAACTCTGCAAATATTATAAAGACTGTGAATATCATTGTAAATTCTGCAAGAATCGATATATTACTATCAAATTTATGAACAAATGAGTGAAACAAAAGTTGTATCGTTCGACAAAGTAAATACATTTTAATGTAAAAGTATAGTGCTGAAGAAACAATTCTCTCGCTAAACCCAATTTTCGAAATTTTAATGTTGTAAATTATTTCGCTTACTTAAAAATACAAGATAATAAATAATAAAAATTGATTCTATTTCTACTTGACAAATTGAAATCTGTTCTAGGTTTGTACGCGGTTGGAGGAGCGCATTGGGGATATTGGGGCGCTCTCGGTAATCTATTTATTCTCATCGTTATCAATTCCATTAGATAAACGTACAAGTGGCAAATTAAGTGTTATGGACTAGATAAATCATAAGTCAAGAACTTTGACAGAGAGATGGAAATATCTTTTAAATTGCACGTTCTAATTGTTGATATACATCTTTGTATATACATAAATTCAATTCATAGTTGAAATATTTTTGCATCTTTCAAATAATATAATGAATTTGAGATAATAAACAATCGTCTTGTAAATATGTCAAATATTTCAAACAAATATTATAAATATGTCAAATATTTCAAATAAATATTGTAGATATGTAAAATATTGCAAATAAATATTGTAGATATGTAAAATATTGTAAATATGTCAAATATTGCAAATAAATATTGTTGATAGTAGTTGAAATATTTTTGCATCATTCAAATAATATAATGGAATTTAAAATAATAAATAATCTTGTTCGTTGAAATATTTTTTAGATCTCCCTTTTATTTTATTTTATTTTAGATCCTGAACATTGGCCAGGCCTGTGCCTTAATGGAAAGAAACAATCACCGATAGATATTGTTCGCGAGAACACCCTGAAGAGAGATCTTAGGCCTCTGGAGTTCCTGAAATACGAACACCCATCCACTGGAGTAGTTGCTAACAATGGCCATACCGGTAAGTGTGTGGTCAAAGTTTCGACATATAATAAAATATACTTAGATAATTTATAATTAATAAATAAAGATCAAATAATCAAGTGAATTAAAAAATTAAAAATATCACTAACGTTCGTTTAACGTTCGTATTCGATTATACACCTAAGCGTTTATTAACAGTGATGAATGGACCATAAATTCAAAGCACGTTTCAAATGAAATTCAATGATTAATTACTTCTTCCTTCCTGGTGCGTTCAGATTAGTTCGAAGCGACGCTGCCACTTTATCGCAGCAGTTTTTCACTCGCAAACAATTAAACAATACGATATCCATAATTTTACAATTCTACAACATTCAGATTTTAGTACTATACAACTGTATAACTTTGCCATTTTACAGTTCTACAATTTTTCGATTCTACAATTCCATATTTCTACGATTCCTCAATTATATATATGTACACTTTATTTTTCGGCTTCACAGCCCAGAAAAAGGACTTGGTTTTATACAATCTACAAATCTCACTCACTCTTTTATATACCGCACACATCCTACAATCTGTTCCAGCCCTGTCGTATTGTTTACAGCGTAATCAAAGACAGTAGCTCCTCTACATCCCACATAGGTATACTCACCTTCTTCATCCCCCTGAATGATCCCGTTAGCCATGTGCCATCCTCTATTCTCTATTAACTGTAAAAGCAACTCTCCCTCCACGTTACTCCCTATGTCCCTCGACTTCCTTTTCGTCTGGTCTTCCATTCTCTTTCCCAGATACATATATATATATATATATATCTCCCTTGTTCCCAGTTCTTGCGTTACATCTTAACAAACTTCCAATTTTTCAATTCTATCATGCTCCTCTTCTCTTTCTCTTCCAGTTGAGTTACGATTTTCCGAGGACCATTTCTTCCTGGAAGGAGGAGAATTACCAGGAACATATGTTCTGGACCACATCCATTTTCACTGGCCCTCCGAGCACACTGTGAACGGTGATCACGATGCCTTCGAAGCACATTTCGTCCATTACAACAATAAATACGCAGATCTTAGGGCAGCTTCACAACAGGAGAGTGGAATTGCCGTCGTTTCAACTTTATACAAGGTATACTCCTTAACAGAATGATATATGTATTATTGCTTCCATTTTCCACATTAAATGACAATCGAAAATTCTGAAAAAAAATCTCACACATTCCGGATTGAAATTGGGGGAAACTTCAATTTTAAATGAATTTTTGGAATAATTAAGAGGAACTCGTATAGAAAATTTTCTTATAGAAAAGAAGGCAACCCGCTTCTCAACGGTTTTACTATTTTGAAAATCGGTTTTCTCAAATATCTTCGAAATCATGAACCGAGTTAAAAAATGTGTTAGATGAAACCTGCAGATCTCGACAGGTTGCGTCTTTTATGTCGTATTAGTTTTTTTCCGTAGAATGAACGGTTTTCGAGAAAATTTTTATATTACAGTTGAGTGATTCGGATAACATGGATCTAGCGCCTATTGTAAAAGCAACGAAACTGGTGTCGCAATGGGGTGGTTCGGAATCGTCCAAGCCGAAACCTGTTCCATTGAAGTCGAAACTGTTTCCTAGACAGCTTCTTCCAAAGAAGGACACAACCTATTACCATTACAATGGATCGTTAACTACTCCAGAATGCCTGGAGACCGTCATGTGGTACGTTCTCGCTGGAAAACGCACGATATCGGGCCAGCAGGTCAGTATGATTACTTAAAAGGAGCGTCATTATCTCCTTAGATTAATATTAGTTAGATAAGATTTATTTTGAAATCACTTATCAATTTACCTTACTAACTTATCCATTGAAATCGACAAGATTTACTTTGATATTACTTATCAATTTGTGTCGACAAGATATACTTTCCGGATTTTTTCAAGACACAAGGTTCCAACCAAAAATTCTGAAATAATTCACAGTCGGCAGTGCCACTAGGTAGAATGCTCCAGAATTTTCTCAAAATTTTTCGTCGACTAGAACAGAAGAAACAAAGCACAGTGTAATACAGACAGTGAGGTTGGGGACTCTATCACAATTTTATGCTTCCAGATTTTTTAAAAAATCGAATTTCGAAACAAAAACTCTGAAATAATTCACAGTCGTGTGTGCCACTAGGTATAATGGTTCTGAATTTTTTCGTAACTTTTTACAGATCAGAACAGAAGAAATAAATCATAGTCTAACCCAAATAGTTGAGTTTGAGTATCCTGTCACAATTTTATGCATTCAGATTTTATAAAAAATCGAATATGAAACTAAAAATTCTGAAATAATTCACTGTCGTGTATGACATTAGATAGAATGCTTGTGAATTTTTTCGTAATTCTTGGTTCATTCCTAAATGACTAATTCTTTCATAAATAATAATGTTAATTATATATTTAATTGTCTGAAATTCAACATTTTCTCATAAACTGTTCCTGATAAACAATAATACCTAATTTATCTATTGTTCGCAGCTGAAGGTCTTCGAAAGCATCGAGACGGACAACGGCACCCTGTCTTACAACTACAGACCCACCCAAGTTGTCGGGAACAGAAAAGTTTTCTATCATCTTGACGAATACTCCTCTGTCGCAATGCCCACGTCCAATTTATTGTTCACACTGTTCGGTTGTCTGTTTATTAAACTATTGTGCTCGTAACAAACCGTATTCGTGTACATTTAAATATTCATTCACTCGTTCTTATCAAATAATCATTATTAAATTATAAAAATAAATAAAATAAATAATAAAACGAATGTAATTGAATAGAAAACGTTCACTTTGACTTGTAAAAGGTTCAATTGAAAACATTCAATTAGAAAACATTCACGTTTCAAAAGTATAAAATATCATTCTAAACAGTTAAAACTGGCGGAGGAATTAAAAGGAGCTCGTTGAAGAGTAAACAAATGAACCAAATAACGCAAGCATTCATGTATTGTAACATAGAAACGAGACAAGCACCTCTAATGCACTATCGAAATTGCTCCGACGAAACTAAAGTTACCGGCTCGCCGCGCGTTCCGCGGTGCGGTTCAATCTCGCCTGGACTTCAGAAAGAGCAAACACACCGAGTACGCCTGGTTCAGGATCTGAAACGTCGAGAAGGTCGGGTTTATTGATAGGATTGTTCGTTGAAAAGTTGAAAACGTCGAGAGCGGTCGACTCGGTCTCACCGACATGAAAGATGGCAGCGTCAGGTCTATACTCCGGAACCGAGACAAATGGCATTTCAATTTGGTAGCCAGGCTCATCGACATGACGGCCCGTTGCAGCGAGATATCGTGGTCGTACCATTTCCTATGGAACACGCTGTCCATCATCGTTGTGCTCTGATCGAACGGATTACAAGTCGACATTAACAAATAATACATCCGAACAGCGACGGCGACGTTCAGTTCGCCTTGTTACATGTATTAGGCCTCGTACAGACCTAAACAGCGCGCCGAACTGCGTATTTCAACGAACGTTTCGCCACGCCGAACGTTGCGCCATTCAGCGCGCTGTTTAGGTCTGTACGAGGCCTTATGGAAAACAGGAAAACTGTACCGCGTCCAATAGATGTTGAATGCAGAAGCACATCATGTACAACTGGATCAGTGCACCGCAAGCGTACAGCACAACGAAGATCGTAGCTACAGCATCGGCGCTCTAGAAACAAATAAATAAAACATAAATCCAACAGAAATAAACATCCGGCGTGAAGGAAACGTAAAAATATGTCGAGTTACATACCAGTATCACCATAATGCTCAAAAAGCAGAATCGAAAGACATTGTTTATGTACAGAATGGTAACATTCGGTGAAAATATCTGCTTCAACACGACAGCCATTCTGCAACAGGTTTAGACAGGGCTGACATAAATTACGAAAATCATGCTCAAGAGAGTGCAGCATAAAGGGTCAATGAGAACCCCCTAAAATTTTTAATCACTAACCCATCATATAAGGGTGATACGAGGGTAAATACCCTGAACTGTTTAATTTTTTTCTCGGTTTATAATTAGGACATTCAGATGAAAAAAACGAAAATGCTCGAAATTACCTCCTTTATATCATATATTTTTTTCACAATTGTGATAAAATTATTAAGGGTGTAAAAGTATTGTTTAATTTTTTAGGGGGTGGAGAAGACGATCGGAGTGGTGAAACATAGTTAAACATTAAAAAAAAAATGAAATTACGCTATTTAATTATTTATATAATTTAGGAAAATTTCAAGTTTACATTGAAGAAAATGTCAAGTTTAAATTAAGGGAAATTTCAAGTTTAAATTTAAAGAACTTTCGAGTTTACATTCAGAAAAATGTCAAGTTTAAATTGAAGGAATTTTCAAGTTTCGAACCCGATAGCATCGCGAAGACAGTTCAAGTGGTTCGATCTGCTTTCAGAGAAGCTGCTCCGTTCGAATCGGCGCGCGGAAACTCTCCCGACCGATTGTACAATACAGAAGATTCATTTCAGATAGAAAATTCCGCTCGAAACGTGAACGAAGGGACTCGGTGCGCGAATCGAAACGCGGCATACTTTACTACTGTTTCGTGATGCCGGGCGAGCAGTCTGACTTCCCGAGTGACGGCATCGTTCGCTGAAGAGGTGGAGTCCTTTTCCAGGATCGATACGAACTTCAACTCGATGTACCTGTACTGAGCGGTCATCAAACGGATACAATGTATGGTGTACACGTCCAAGCTGGCCTTTCGGATGAAGGTAATAACCCCGCCGACCACCTGGACCGCCGTGCCGGCGATAAAGTTAGCCACGGAGAACGGCTCCTTCGTCAGGATCATCGGCACTTGATAATCAGTGGAATAGAACTGGTTTTTATAGAATAACCCCATCAATGGTAGCGCCGTGAATGCGAATACCGCGGCTGCGCTACCGATTATATAAATCTGCTGAAGTTTCATAAACGGCTCCAGCAACTCCGCCACGATTCTCCTCAGCATCGGATCGTCCGCCGCAAAAATCCTGTTCAGAGTCCCGATCAGTTTGTTCAGCGAGCCTTTATTGCTGTACAAGATCGGCAGGATGAAGAAGATGTCCAATGTAACCACAAAGCTCACCGTGCTGTCCGTCAACGCTTTCTCCTTCGGAACGAAGAATGTGCCGGCGATACAGCCGCCTACGTACGTTAGCTCGATCGCCCAAACCATCGCCACGTACAGCTTCAAAGCAACAGGCGTTTTCCTGCTCTCGCTCGTCACCGGGAGACAGTTGCCCGACAGCGTATTCATGAGAACGTTCCAGCGGTTCACGCTTCGAAAGTTCGTCTTCGTCTCGGGCTCGGCTCCCGCGAACTTCTCGAGAATCCGATCCGTTAGCGCACGCTGAAATCGAACATTCTAAATGAACTTCTCGCCGACGTTTCCTGGAGATCGGACGTCGCCGTCGCCGCTTCAGCGAAGCCGCGAACATGCCGTTTAATCGCGCGAATTGCAGAAGATCG
>CM052326.1:23080820-23219001 GCA_028455615.1 Lasioglossum zephyrum | reverse complement strand
GCGTATTAATATTTCAACCTTTCACAAGTTCGCCACTCCAAACTCCTTCTTTGGCAAATAAATGAAACAAATATAAAAAAATTAATTTAGAAAATGGTGATGTTGATCTGCAAAAGATGGAATTCAATTTACAATATCCATTAGAGTCAAAGTACAATAAAGTCTAAATACAACAAGTCAATTGAAAACTAAAATTAAATTATTCCATTATTTCCAGACGCCTCATCTCGATGTGCATCTCCGAAGGGAGTGTATGTACAGCGTGAACGTTCGAAACATCGTCGACAACGAGGACGACGGCGAGAACGACGACGAGGGTCGCAAAGAACATGGTGTCAGCATCGAGTTCGTCGCCAGCGGATGTCGGAACGAGCACAATCAAAAAGGCAAACAGCATTCCCGCGGAAAGGCGGTGCAGTGCAAAAGCAACCTGTCGAGGGAGAAACGACGATACTCCGAACCGTTAGCGATATAACTGGACTTGTTTTCTTCGCGCGAAAATAGAAAAACGACCGAACAGATTCCGAGTCGCAGAGGCTGAATAAAAAATTACTTTCTCGATTGAATCGTTCGTTCCATTAAACTGATTCGATTTATCGGTCAACCAATAGATTCATTGGAGAAGCGATAGGAATCCAAAAGATTCGAGACAACAACGTTACAGACACACAAAGAAAAATGATTTTCTGTCTGTTCCTTCATCTGTTCTTCGTCGAATCGTTACTACGAAATACTGTGCTATATTTGACAAAATAAAAACATAGAATACGTTGAATTCTCGTCGTTTCATTTCGCGCGAAATAAATTAAGCGTGCATCGTTAAAAGTGGAAAAAAGAACAGCACTCGCGGCGAAAAAATCCGATCCATTGTCTCGATCCGAAAATCGCGTTACTTTCTTCAGCCTTTCGAATTTGTTTCTGCGACTTTCTCGCGCTTCCGTTGTCGTCGCTCAGCTGTCGGTTGACCGAGCTGTGTTATATTTCACCGATCGCTTCGGGATCGAAACGAAATTCTATTTCGTCGTTGCCGACGCGTAGGTTGAAACGAACCGGGCGGTTTGTGCGTGCTGCGAACTGATTCTCGCTTGCGTTTGAGAATCGATTGCGCGCCGAAGAGCACGGCGCTTCCCCAGCTAGGCGTGACTCAAAGAGGAGTTCCGCGCTTCCACTTCGGGACCGTCGACGCGACGTTCGGCCGTTATCTCAACGGGCCGATGAGAACTCACTTTCAATATGGTCCGGTGATAAACGAGGAGGGAGTTGTTGGTCGGGCCGTGGACGAGGCGGCTCCAGAATACTTTGTAGAAGGTGATCGGCACGTCAGAGGCTGGCCTCCCCCATCTGAGCATCGCGCACAACTTCCCTCCGATTAGGCGCGCGCCGGACAGCGTCAGGTTCTGCGGCTCCTTGGGACTCCGGGGCTCTGGAAACGATAAATTCCCTTAGACCATCCGAGCCGCCAACAAAAAACAAAGAGCGCCAGCGCTCAAACGGAATGCGAAATGACGCGGTTGCGTCGCGACGTTTCTTTCGCCGGACTTTCGTTCGAACGAAGAAGCGATAACGATAATTTGTTGTCGCTCGAGGTCCCCCGTGTCTCTTCGGGCCACGATCAAAGAGAACGCACGCGGCCGGTAATTGCACGACGGATGATCGATAATTGCAGCGCAAAAAACTGTACTGGCCTTTGCGCGCGCACTCGATTTAACGGGGAATGGCCTTCGGCAGTGGAAGCCTGGTTGATAAAGGGACGGGGATCGTCGATCGAACGATAATGTCGGCGACAGCAACCAAACGCTCTCGACGAGTGGCGCAAACTTCCAGCAGAGGATGATCTGATCACCGCTCGGCTGTCCCTCGACACCTATTCGCAATGGTGAGCACGAGACTCCGAAGAGATCGCTCGGTTCGAGTAAACGCGTGAACGAACGCGCGCGACCGAAGACTCCGCTTGGCGATTCACCCTTAGAGGAGGAACGCTTCTAATTCCTCAAGTCGCGAATTTCAATTCGTCCTGAGATTCGCAGACTCGGGAGCACCGGCCTGGACTAGCGGAGAGCGCGTCGCGTGCATCCGTTGTTTAAGATTCGCGCGAAACCTGGTCTTGAATAACGGGAATAATAAACGACACGTACGTAGCAACCGATCTTCTGCAATTCGCGCGATTAAACGGCATGTTCGCGGCTTCGCGGAAGCGGCGACGGCGACGTCAGATCTCGAGGAAACGTCGGCGAGAAGTTCATTTAGAATGTTCGATTTCAGCGTGCGCTAACGGATCGGATTCTCGAGAAGTTCGCGGGAGCCGAGCCCGAGACGAAGACGAACTTTCGAAGCGTGAACCGCTGGAACGTTCTCATGAATACGCTGTCGGGCAACTGTCTCCCGGTGACGAGCGAGAGCAGGAAAACGCCTGTTGCTTTGAAGCTGTACGTGGCGATGGTTTGGTTGATCGAGCTGACGTATCTAGCCGCCTGTGTTGCCGGTATATTCTACGTGCCGAAGGAGAAAGCGTTGAGGGACAGCACGGTGAACTTGGTAGTGACGTTCGACATCTTCTTCTTCATGCCGATCTTGTACAGCAAGAAAGGCTCGCTGAACAAACTGATCGGGTCTCTGAACAGGATTTTCGCGGCGGACGATCCAATGCTGAGGAGAATCGTGGCCGAGTTGCTGGCGCCGATCATGAGAGTTCAGCAGATTTATATAATCGGCAGCGCAGCCGCGCTCATCGCGTGGACGATGCTTCCACTGATCGCGATATTCTATAAAAACCAGTTCCATTGCACGGATTATCAAGTGCCGATGATCCTGGCGGAGGAGCCGTTCTCCGTGGCCATCTTTGTCGCCGGCACGGCGCTCCAGGTGGTCGGCGGAGTTATCACCTTCATTCGGAAGGCTAGCTTGGACGTGTACACCATACACTGGATCCGTTTGATGACCGCTCAGTACAATTACATCGAGTTAAAGTTCCTATCGATCCTGGAAAAGGACTCCACCTCTTCAACGAAGGATGCCGTCACTCGGGAAGTCAGACTGCTCGCCCGGCATCACGAAACAGTAGTAAAGTATGCCGCGTTTCGATTCGCGCACCGAGTCCCTTCGTTTACGTTTCGAGCGGAATTTTCTATCGGCAATGTACCTGCGGTGTACAATCAGTCGACAGAGTCTTCGCGCGCCGATTCGAACGGAGCAGCTTCTCTGAAAGCAGATCGAACCACATGAACTCCCTTCGCAACGCTAACGGGCTCGAACGAAAGTTCGCAGCGTTTTCTGGTTGCGAATCTGAGAGATAATCGCGACAACGATTTTTCCCGATATTCACTCCGACAGCTGGGTCGGTTTCGCTCTCGGCGGGACCGACCTGCCCTCTGCAACGAGGACAAGCTCTGCCCTCGTTCTGCCCTGGATTTTCTGTGGAATTTCGCCTCCGAACTTTCCAGGCAAACACCGAGGCATCTGTTCCTGCGTTGACCTCGAAATTTACCGTCAGATTCCCAGCGAACAATGACCAACCGCCATCGCCAACGTTTGGTCGTAATTTTTGCTCTAGGCAGACTTTGCTGACTGGGTGTAGAACGTTGCATCGTTTATTCGTAAAAGTGCGAACGCATTCGATGATCCCATCGCGCTTGTCCCGTTCAAATAATTAATTTGTATACCGCGTTTCGTTGTGTCGATGCAATCCTCCGAGAAATTATGGCCGGTCTGTCCAAGAAAGTTTGTGTGCCTGTTGCAGGATGGCTGCCGTATTGAAGCAGATATTCTCTCCGAACATTGCAGCTCTGTACATAAACAATGTTTTCCGCTTCTGTTTCTTAAGCATTATGGTGATAACGGTATGTAATTTTACATGTCTCCGTCTCTTTACATTCCGGATGTTTGTTTTTCTTGGATTTATGTATTATTTCCAGAGTGCCGATGCTGTGTTAAGAGGTTTCATTCTGTTGTACACGTGCGGTGCACTGATGCAGTTGTACATGATGTGCTTGTGCATTCAAAATTTATTGGAAGCGGTACGGTCTCCTGTTTTCTATAATAACAACACGAACACAACGTCGCCGCCGCTGTCCGGCTGTATTGTTTGTTAATATCGACTTGTAATCCGTTCGATCAGAGCACAACGATGATGGACAGCGTGTTCCATAGGAAATGGTACGACCACGATATCTCGCTGCAACGGGCCGTCATGTCGATGACCCTGGCTACCAAATTGAAATGCCAGTTGTCTCGGTTCCGGAGTATAGACTTGACGCTGCCATCTTTCATGTCGGTGAGACCGAGTCGACCCCTCTCGACGTTCTCAACTTTTCAACGAACAATCCTATCAATAAACCCGACCTTCTCGACGTTTCAGATCCTGAACCAGGCGTACTCGGTGTGTTTGCTCTTTCTGAAGTCCAGGCGAGATTGAACCGCACCGCAATTTCGATAGTGCATTAGAGGCGCTTGTCTCGTTTCTATGTTATAATACATGAATGCTTGTATTATTCGGTTCGTTTGTTCACTCTTTAACGAGCTCCTTTTAATTCCTCCGCCAGTTTTAACTGCTTAGAATGATATTTTATACTTTTGAAACGTGAATGTTCTCTGTATAAATCCGTATCGACGCCTCTGAAATGGAAACTTTTCGGCACGGATCGTAGGAACGCGAAATGCCCGTTGCGAGGACTCACCTTTCGTTTTGAAAGGTCTGGACGGCTGAGAGTATCCGCGGGAACCGTCCCCGTTGATGGCTGCCACGCGGAATTGATACCAATGTCCAGTTTTCAGGCGAGCCCGAAGAGTCGCGTGGGATTTCGTCGAAACGTGTCGCACCGTCCAAGAACTCAGTCTGGACTGCAAGTATCGCGGACCGAGCAGATGTCGTTCCTCCACCAGATATCTGACGTCGTTGTCCGCTGCTTCGGACTCGCGCCAAGTCAAAATAACCAAATTGCTCTTCTGTTGCCGGATTTGCAGGTTTTCTGGCACTTCTGGTAAGCCTGAAATGATTGGCGACAAGGTTTCAGTATGGTAAAAGAGCATGTTCATGCTTTGTCAATCAAATTGAACCTTTCGTATTCAATTACAATCGTTTCACAAACTTTGTAACTGAAATTGAACCTTTTCTATCGAATTATATCCGTTTTATAGGGTTTGCAGATTAAATTGAACCTTTTACAAGTAAATTTGAATCACTTCTATTCCATCACAATCGTTTTGATGGATTTCCATGTAAAATTGAATGTTTTTCAAGTCAAATTAAAACTTTTCTATTCAATTACAATCGTTTTAGAGGCTTTGCAGGTTAAATTAAAGCTGTTCTATTCAATTAAAATTCTTTTAGAGGCTTTGCAACAAGTCAAATTGAGCCTCTTCTATTAAATTAAAATTGTTTTAGAGGCTTTACTAATCAAATTGAAGCTTTTGGATTCAATTACAATCGGTTTAAAGGCTGTGCAAATCAAATTGAAACTTTTCTATAATATTATAATCGTTTTATAGTTTTTTCGAATTAAATTGAACCTTTTTAAAGGCTTTGCATATTAAATTGACTCATTTGCAATTCAATTTCACTCTTTCACGAGTGAAATACACTCTCCGCAAACTCGTGCCAATAAATTTCACATTAATTTACAAAAGGCTGAATTCGGTACATACCCAAAGAAATAAATTTGTTAAAAAACTCGTCAGGATATTATCTCTACACCTTAGCAAACCGGCAACTTAAGAATATTACAAGGGAAAATAACATTCTAATTTAGTTTCTAGTTGTTGCGATCTCTATGTATAAGCAATTTTCATTTCGTAATCATAAAAACTCGCAAGTGTAATAATAAGATAATCGAGTTGCACACCAGTTCCATTGTCCAAGCCGATCGGGTTCACACAAGTCACACCGCAGTCGTGTTTGCAGCACTTTGCTAAATCCGGACAACGAGAGTCATCGACGCAGGCTATTAAACAAGCAGCTTCGAACGGTGACAGAGATGCCTGGTCGGGGCAGTAACCAGGTTTCGTGTAATTGGCTTCCAAGCAATTTTCCATACACTGCAATATAAAATAGAAAGTGCTATAAAATCTATTAACATTATACGATTTTATAATATTACAGTATTATATTATAATGTATATAATGTCTATATCATATGTAGTATGGATAGAAATATTATTTAGAATATTTAGAATATCTGTTAAATAGAAATATACATATAATCTATAATAATATAATTTTAATAATATGATAATATAATCTACACTTCTATCTATTCTATTCTAATTAATATATAACATCATGACTAATATAATCAATACTTCTATCCATTCTATAGATCCCATTCTAATTTACATATACTATAATAAATAATACAATAATCATTATTTCTATCTATTCTATATATTCCCTTCTAATCTATATGTCATATAATATAATATTATATAATTATTATTCCGGTGGTAATTGTTAACGATATGGAAAATATCGTACAAGTTCGATGAAGTTAATTGGAGTGGGTGTGGCGCGAGCATAATCGCGGTTGCGAGATTTTTGTAATGTTTTACCCGGGGTGATTTCAGTTCGACGCGACGCGCAGGTAAGCCATATTAAATGGTAAATGTTTGGCAGTTCGAACGACGCCAATTACATTTTGCTACCAGGTGAATTGTCATAAATAAGGGAAGTCGCGCAGTAAATGCCAACGTAATTTCAAGCCGCGCAACTTTTAAGATCGAACTCGGCAATTTTACGATATAACTTAACAACCCGGTTGCATGGATATGCAATCGAGGGGACCACATCCAGGCCTATCACTTATGAAAATTACCAAATTAAATGGGACGCAGTCCGTTCGAGAAACAACTCGATCCCCTTCTCCTGTGGATAATGAAAAATCTTACGAGCCGATAGGCGAATCCTCTTGGTACATTTATTTATATTTATTATGTATAATATACTAGCTGTACCCGCGACTTTGTCCATGTGCAATAACAAATACTGGTTGATTTATTAACGTAATGAAATTTCCGATCACCGAGGTGGTTTCTGAGAGAAATTTCATTCTTAGACAAGAAAATCTCACGAACATAATTAACAAATTAATGCAAAATTACGAAAATATTAGGAGAAACGTCACGAAAAAATTCATGAACCTTCGATGTAATAGCATACACGACTGTGAATTATTTCAGAATTTTTGATTAAAAAATCAATCTTTAAAAAATAAAATTTTGATAGGATAACCCAATCTCACTACCTAGGTTAGAGTTACACACGAATTAGGATTTATTTCTTCTGTTCTGCCGAACAGAAAGTTACAAAAAAATTCATCAACGTTCGATTTAATGGTGAATGGTGATGGTATTGTGAATTATTTCAGAATTTTTCATTCTAAAATCAATGGTTAAAAAATGAAATTGTGATAGGATAGCCCAATTAACCATTTTGAGAATGTAAAAATACTGTTACATAATTGTCAACCTCTATTAAATATAATAAGAAAGTATTTCATCCTGCATGAAGATATATCCGCTGTACAGTTATTATCCAGGATGATTAATAATATAGTTTATTAATCGTGCGACGCATAGTTACCTCGTCGGTGTAATTTCTTCCGCAACGGGCATCGCATCTGGCCACTCTGATGGCGTCATACTCCTCGATGTATCTCGTCCAGGATGCCAGGCATCCTGGCAAAAGTAACCACCAAGGCCACCATTCTACACAAGAATTTAATGAGATTAACATGTGTTTTACAACCGAACGAGCAGCGCGCGCGCGCGCGCTCTCTTTCTCGTTCAATTTTTCAATTTAGTTTGGGTAAATGTACCTATTAGAACTGCAAGCGAACGTTCTCCTACGATAACTTTTACACAATCAGATTGAAATAGATAAGAAATTTGTGCAAATCAATGAGAATATGTTCCAGAGAAAATTGGATACAATTTTACAGCTTTAGAATTTTACTATTTTCAGACTTTCGAACTTTCGAACTTTAGAATTTAATAAATTTAGACTTTGGAACTTTAGAATTTTACAATTTCAGACTTTAGAACTCAGAATTTTACAATTGCAGACTTTAGAACTTCAGAATTTTACAATTGCAGATTTTAGAACTTTGGAATTTAACAATGAAGAGACTTTAGAACTTTAGAATTTAACAAGTTGAAACTTAAACTTTATAATTTTACAATTTTGCGACATTATAACTTTACTACATTACGACTTCAGAATTTTACAAGTTTGCAATTCTACAATTCTACCATTCTACAATTCTATAATTCTACAATTCTACATTTCTACAATTCTATAACTATACAATAATACAATTCTACAATTCTAAAATTCTACAATCATAAAAATCTACAATGCTATAACTATACAATCATGCAATTCTATAATCATACAATTCTACAATTATACAATCATACAATTCTATAACTATACAGTTCTGTAATTATAAAATCATACAATTCTATAATCATCGACGGCTAAATGTCACAGCAGGCTAATAGATCTGGTTCTGGATCACGCACTCGACCGGCGTGCTTCAACACTATGCGTGATTAATGCGCTAAACTTTGTAGCGCGGTTCTTGCGTCGCCTTTCGATTCTCAGCGCTTGAGTCGAAACATTGGCCCTATTGTTTACTATCGTAAAAATGCCATTCGATCCTGTCGAAATAGCTGGGAAAATCGTACGTGATACACTCTCAAAACAATCATCGCGACATGAAATCCTGTAAATATTGTAAAATTGCAAATGAATATTGGAAATAAATCTACAAAATATGTATTGTAACATTGGAAATAAATGATGGAAATAATTCTTCTAAATATTGTATATAAATATTGTAAGTAACTATAATCAATATTGCAAATATTCTAGTTTTAATATTGTAAATATCGCAGATTTGATATTGTAAATAAATTGCATTTTGTAAGTAAATTACAATATTGTAAATATGTTACAGTTTGTATATTGTAAATATTGCAGTGTTAACATTGTATATGTGCAAACATTGCAATTTGAATATTGCAAATAATGTAGTTTGAATATTGTATATATTGCAGTTTTAATATTGCAAATACTGTAGTTTTAATATTATAAATGTTGCATTTTGAATATTGTAAATGGTGCAGTGTTAATATTGTAAATATAGGAAACATTGCAGTTTGAATATTGCAAATACTGCAGTTTGAATAATGTAAAAATATTTGGAATATTCCAGTTTTAATATTGGAAACATTGCAGTTTAAATATTGCAAATATTGCGAAGTAACATTGTAAATTCTGGTAATATCGCAAATTCCTATCGCGACTGATCCTCCCTTTACAATTCCAAAGTAAAAGAAGATCATCTCTACACTTCTTTCCATCCCACAATAATCACGAAAAATTCAATCAACGGTCTTCCGGTATATGAGCAATTAACATAAAACGAAGTATCTCCTCTGACGTGAATCTGGCACCCATGAAAAATTTACCATTAAATCAGCCCTTCCACCAAGCAAACAACACTACACATACTTATTAATACGTACTTTTCATGATATCACAGGTCGGAAAACGAGTGGGTGATTTGACAGTTCGCAGCCGGCCGTGTGCCCTAATTGGAGACATGACGCTGCTGCCAGGGGGTAGCGAAAGACTTCCGGGTTGTGATCGCGGATCGCTTCCGTGCGGATTCGATGACAAAGAGGAAACGGGAATCGGTAGAGCAGCGGAAGTGGGTTGCCGTCGGTCCCAGAGAATCCCAGACGGTGGTGTGTCCTCTCGGCTCTTTGTGGTCGTCTTCGAGACGGAGAAAGCGTGTGTTTCGTGGCGCGCGCGCGAGATCCAATTGCACGCGAAACGGCTAAATCAGAGACGGAAAGATCGCGGCGAACCGTTCGAACTGGGATCGAGCTTACTTTTCTGCACCGGGCCGCCGCTCCTCTCCTCTCTCCTTGGAAGGCTGGCACTTCTCCTACTACTCCGACCCACGCCATTCGTTTCCACCACCCTGGGCTACTTCTCTCTTCTGGCTCTCTGCTACCCATCTCAATGATCGAATCATTAACTTCGGAAAGGGTCCTGTCCGCGCACAACACCAGCGTTCGGGATTGCTTTCCTCGTTGGCCTACCTAAGGAAACACACCCAAACACGGCAGTCATAGTCAGGGACAATCATCTTCGGAGATGATCTAGGGAGACCATTCTCTCCCTAGATGATCTACATTCGATGATTTTAGGAGGTGTGATAATTTATATAACGCTGGAATTGAATTGAGTAATTGCATTACGTTGCACTTGGAATTTACGTTGAATTGTTACAGCGAATTAGGTTCAAGTTGCTTAAACTAATTGTTAATGTGAATTTTCAAGGCGATAATGAACGCAATTATGGGAGCTGTTAGGTTGAAGAGTGAACCGAGCCCGTAAGATATAATTTTGAGGTTGAAATTAATTTGTAGAAGTTTCAATTTCATTTGCAGAAAGTTGAAATTGCTCTGGAAAACCTGTGAAAGGTTGAAACTCGTATCCAAAAGATTCAATTTGATTTGCAAAAGGTTCAATCTGATATATAAAAGATTGATACTGATTTGCAAAAGGTTCAATCTGATATATAAAATGTTGAAACTGGTTTACAAAAGGTTCAATTTGATTTGCAATAGGTTTAATTTGATTAGCGAAAGGTTGAAATTGATTTACAAAACCTGTAAAAGGTTGAAATTAAAATGCAGAACCTATAAAATATTCAAATTGATTTTCAAAGCCTATCAAAGGTTGACATTGATTTAGGAAACCTATAAAAGGTTAAAACTGATTTGCAAAATCTATAAAAGTCTGAAACTGGTTTGCGAAAGGTTCAATTTGATTAGCAAAAGATTGAAATTGATTTACAAAAAGCTGAAAAATATTAAAGTTGATTTGCAAAGGCTACAAAAGGTTGAAATAGCTTTGCAGAAGGTTCAAAACTTTTACATTTTTAAAAGTATAAATTTCCAGTTATTACAAATTCCAAACGCCACATTATAAAAAGGAAGTTCCTCCATGAATTTCTTTTATTTCCACCGAATTAAAAAACCATCCAGCGAGCTGTCCCAGTTCCCAGAAAATCACCCTGCAAGCTGATAATAGAGCCTGCCGAGAAGGACCGCAGGAAGAAAGGAGAAGAGGAGGAGAACGGTCGAAGAATGAAGTTCTCGGTCGAGAGACTGGCACTCGAAGCGCCGCGCCGCGCCGTGCCGCGTGGAACAAGGCCCGGCATAATGAGCCATACAGAGTTTCGTGTGGTCCGCGAATGTTGCTAAGTAAGGGATTGATTCACGGCCAGTTATAATACCGCCAAACCAAAGCCCTAATAGATTCAGGTCAATGCCACTGCCGTTCTTCGAAGTCGTTCATTATATGAGAAGAGAGGGCCCCGTTCTCGTGCCACACAGGTTGCTTGCAATACCTGCCCGGCCAGCAGACGGCCACTAATTCCCAACGACCGCGTAGATACACCACATTAGAACCCACACATCTTTCATTCGAACCAGCCACGTTTTCCTTTTTCCTTGTTTTTACCACGTTTTTTCTTTTATTATTTTTCTTTAACTTTCTTATTATTCATCAACAAAATTGCTTCTCGTACAAACAGGATAAAGACTCCGCCTCTGGCCATCAATGCGATCGACTCCCTTTCAGTCACCCTTACGATGGTGTTGTCGCCATTGTTTGCGAAAGTTTCGAGCAAAGCTAGTTCTTAAGCTGAACTCGTACCTTCCTAATCTTAAGTAATTATAAGGTTATTGACTGGTTTATGGGTTTTCTAATTATGGTTGTTTTAATATAATTATTACTGATTTATTACTGAATAAGACACCCAGTAAAGATAAAAGTAATACAGTCCGTAAATGACTAAAGGCCGAGAGTATTTAGAGATTACGGGAGATAGCACCGCAACGGCATCCACTTCGGGAGCAGATGCGATGATGTTGCAAAGGCTGTTCGAAGGGTTACCATGGGTTCGTCGAAAACTGATTTCGCCGACATTGTTTTCGTTGACACGATTTGACCGACAGTAACTTTCGTCGACACTAAGTTTTCATCGACACGGTCAAATTGTCGACATATGTTTTCATCGACAGGTTTGATTCATATTAGCTAATGTTGAATAATCGTTATTATCACTGTTATGATCTAGACGCATTTAGTTGCTTGTATAATAAATAATAAAGAAAAGTACAAAGCATTTCTTTAAATAAACAAACTTTATTAATAGGTACACACAAATGAACAAAAATAATAATATTTCATTTAATTTCAGACATAATTGTGTAAATACATATACAAATTTTAAATAAACAGAGCGAATATGCTACGAATATACATTAGACGAAAGTTTCTCAGTACTTGATGAGCTACATGTTCGCATATTCTTAAATCGTAATAAAGTAAAAGTCACCTTGACTTTTATAAATGGCACTATATGTTTTGGACATCATAGGATTGTTTCTGACGTCGAGACGAATTTAACAGTGTACTATACTATAACCTTGAAATGACCTCAAACTTGAAAATTTTGTGCAAACGTAATTTTAATGAAAAATTATTTCTTACAATATAAATCAAGTTACATTAGATGTTCGAACTGCGATCCTCCTTCAATGATACAGAACTCCGCTCTTTGTATTAGATTTTTCGTTGTTGCCATAATTAGGGCGTCTCGCTTTATGTTATTACATGCAGTTGTTATGCGATTTATACAACAGATTGCAGATATCCCCAAAGATAAAAATCCAACGGAGACAGATCTGGAAAACGCGGTGGCCAACGAATTGGACCATACGTTCCTATCCAACGATTTCTAAACGTCTTATTAAGATATTCCCTAATTAAAATAGCATTGCGGGCAGGACACCCGTCTTGTTGAAGGTACATATCATTCCTAATGTTCAGTGAAATGTCTTGCAATAAGTGTGGAAGTTTTTCTTCCAAAAAGTTCAGATATCGAGCAGCTGTCAAATCGGTGAGCATTCACATAATCGAGAAACTCTTGTTCGTTGCGATGTCACGGCGTACAGCCAACGCTCTGCTGCTGGCGCGGCTGACCAGGTCGCGCTCTGATCGGTCCATGTTTTTCGTTAATAACTCCTAAACAAAGCTGCCGGCGCCATTTTTGTAAAGGAAAATGTCGCTTCAAATGGCCCAAGGAATCTCCCATTTCCCGGTCTGGAAGGAATTTTGGGACACCCTGTATGTTGAAGGTCTAAACTTTCAGAAAAATCAAGTCTGAATGCTAACATTTTGCAAAATTTCTTTAAAACTCTACCTAAAGTTTACATTGCACTTAACTTTATGTCCTTCGTATATTGATTGAAACATGCTTATATTACCATTAAATAACTGAAATATACCTGCTCACACATACGAAAATATAGTACAAATTTTCATTTTAGCAGTGTGTAAAGAATAATTCAACTTTTTAGTTGTTCCTCCAATTTCATAATTGTGAACTTCAAACGCTATATCTGCTCGGAGAGCTATCCCAAAGACCTAATATTTAGAATTTCGAGGTTTTAACGTGTTCTTATTATGAGGGAAAAAAATTTTGTTGAAATTTGAAAGTCGAAAAATTGAATTTTGGCCACAAAAAGCGGGCTCCGGGACCACTGTGCGGCGACTGTCATATGACTGTAAATATCATCGGAATTATATCATATTTGGTATGATTTTTATTAGAAAAATATCACAAATATGGTCATCGAAATCTCATAAAAAATTATTGGAAAATAAAGAAGTTGGAAATTCCGATTAGGCGGGCTCATTGATATACCCGAGCCGCATGGTGTCATTTTATCGACGACCGAAACCTCTCGAGCTTCTTGGCTCCTCAAGGGAGCACACTCCGCAGTAGTGGGGATAAATCTGGGACATTTACAGGTCAGACTTTTGGGACATTTATGGATAAAATACTGTACTTACGGTAAAAGCTCACTGATAAATTAAAACTGTGATAGTCAACTTAAGATTTCTATATGAAATCTGCATTTTTTCGTGTTTTTCGTTTTTTTACAGCTAAAGTTTGTAACGGAAAATCTGGAATTGATATCTAATATGTGGCTTAGTATCCGAAATGTGTCAGATTTTTATCAGAATTTTTAATTGTCAATAAATAGGAAAATTCGGCCAAAAACTGGTTTTTCGATTTGTCTCAATAACTACCCTTACAGATGAGATATGGGGCTGAAATTTGGCAGAGAAGGGTCTTTTTGGGTAGGCTGTCGAATGGTCCAAGCACGATTAAATCCCGCTGGGGGCGAATTTCACTACCAAACCCGGGCATACCCTTTGTGGTTGATGATTTTTGAATAGCTATGAAAAATACTTACACAGCTTCTAACCCAGTGACATCGTAGGCGAGAACTCTTCAGCGTTGATGAGAAATCCAGGCGACTAACTCTTCATGGGAACTTTATCTTGCAGGATCGAGTCGCACATGTCCACTGTCGTGTGAATATTTACAGCTTATGATGAATTACAATAAACAGAAAAACATGTTGTAAAATTGTAATATTCCAGCGTTGCAAAGTTGCCAAATTGAAATACTCTGAATTTGTAAAATTGTGATGTAAATTTGTAAAATTGTAATGTTGTACAATTGAAGAATCTTGAAATTGAAAAATTCTGAGGTTCTAAAATTGAAAAATTATGAAACTATAATATTGAAAATTGTGAAATTGCAAAGTACTGACGTCCTAAAAGTGTAAAATTGTGGAACTATAATACTGAAAAATTGTGAAATTATATAATATTGAAAAATTGTGAAATTCTATCTTCGTAAAATTCGAAAATTCTGAACTTCCAAACTTGAAAAATTTCAAATTTATTTATTTATTTCTCAAATTGCATCTAGTAATAAATCTTAGTGTTTCAACAAATACAAACAAGTTCACACTCGATGCTTTTGGAAACACATATCTCATACATTCACCAATCATCGTTTGCTATGCCAAAGGAAAAGAATAACAAATAATATTGGTGAATGTTTTTCAGGAGGGCAGAGAAGGGAAGATGAAATATCTCCCGGGGGGTGCGTCGTCGCAGACTGCGTGGCACCTAGAACGTTTCTCGTATTTCACGGAACTTCGTTTCCTGTTAGGAACACGTTCGAATTACATCGAGAAACAACTTATTTCCCAGGCAGACGCAGCGTTGCAGCTAAAAATTAGCTGGAGAAGGAAGCTGAACAATAGCCGTGACTAACTGAGGTTGCGAGACCCTGCGGAGAAGAGGAAGCTCTAGGATGCGAGGGATGTAGCCCCACACATTTCTCTTTTCTCCCTATTTATTAATTACAATTATATAATTGTAAAACCATAAAATTGTGAAACTATAATATTAAGAAATTATAAAACCGTAACGTCATAGAATTGTAAGATTATGAAATTGCAGAATTCTAAAGTTGAAGAATTAAAAAATTATAGTATTGAGAAATTGTAAAATTCTAAACTTGTCAAGTTGTGAAGTTGTAAAATTCTGAAGTTGTAAAACTGTGATGTCGTAGAATTGTAAAATCATAATATTGAAGAATTGTGAAATTGTAAAACTGTAGAATTCTGAAGAATTGTGTAATTATAGTATTGAAAAGTTGTCGAGTTGTGACATCATAATATTAAAAAATTGTGTAATTATAATATTAAAAAATTGTATAATTTTGATGTTTTTTTTTTTAAACTGTAACTTCGTAGAATTGTAAGATTGTGAAATTGCGTAATTCTAAAGTTGAAGAATTGTAAAATTATACAAAATTATAGTATTAAGAAATTGTAAAATTCTAAATTCTAAAATTGTCAAGCTGTGAAATCGTAAAATTGTGATATTATAATATTAAAATTTTAATTCTAATAATATGTACTCAATTCATTTCAAATTATAACCAACCTTTCCAATAGTACGATTTTCGATAAAATGTTGTGTATATACACACACACACATATATATAACTTTCTTACTGCTCATATTGAAACTCGAATGGATAAACTGAAATTCAGACTGCGATGGTACAATATAAATTCTACTTACGAAATAAATATGTCAGTTCATAGTGATCCCTCGAGTAATTAAGATTTGTTTGGACAAGATGAATTTGTCCAGAAAAACGTTCGGCTTTCCTCCCACAACTCGGTCGTTTTCCAGCCACACGTCTACCCTGATTTCCAGCAGCCTATCGGAGTGCCTTAACGTCTGCTAGTTTGACATTTCCGACTTAGTGCTAAGACGGTTCACAAGTAGTACTCGATCTGACGGTAGTGTTACCACTATAACGTGCTGGCCAGTTGGAAAATAATTAAAAGTGAGAGAAGCTGCCAGGAAATAAAACAATTAAGGGAGAAGTCGCCAGGAAATAAAACCGCGAAGGAAAAGTAAGCTTTTCAAACTTGATTCGTTTCAATTCCCTTTTCAATGTGATGTAAAATAACTGACAAACTTTTATAAATATCAGAGCAGTCTTGAGTCCCAATTAAATCGCTTCGCGAATTCTAATTAGAAAGTAATGCAATTACAGTGTATTCAATTATTTGGCAATTCGAAATTCGATTGAATCACAATTCAATTCCCAACTCTGGTTTCTTATTCAATTGAAATACTTGACGAATTCTAATTACACTGTATTCAATTATTTAGCTAGTCGAAATTCAGTAGTTTTGTTCAATTGAATCGCAATTCAATTCCCAACTCTAGTTTCTTATTAAATTGAAATGCTTGAGGAATTCTAATTGCAAATTAATTAAATTACACTGTATTCAATTATTTGGCAATTCGAAATTCAGTTGATTCGTTCAATTAAATTGTAATTCAATTTTCAAATCTGGTTTGATAGAAATCGAACAACATTTGATTCTGTTCCAGAGAAAATGGAACAGCACGAAGAAGTATCTTTGGAGAATACCTTAGAAACAATACTCCCCTCCCCGCCGTACCTTCAACTAAACTTCCAGAGTTCTTGTTGTCCTGGCAACTGGAAGTTTTGGAATAATTTATCGAATATTTGCAACATGTCTACGTCGACGAATGGCCACGGCGAAACGATTTTGCCTTTCGCTGCAAATGGCCCCCCGCATTCTTTCGAGCAGAACAATGAGAGGATGAACAGGTAAACATCAATTGCTGAACATTCAACTATCGTACGAGGTATAGTATCAATTTCATATCCTTGCCGATCACGATTGTGCACCGTTAGCAGTTCAAGTTGACTTTGCAAAGGGTTGAAATTAATTTGTAAAATGGGGAATTTAAGTTGCAAAAAGGGTGCAATTGATTCATTTGCAATACCTAAGAAAGATTCGAATTGATTTGCAATACCTCTGAATGCTTCGAATTGAGTTACAAAAGGATGAAATTGATATTTAATACCTATGAATGGTTGAAATTGATTTGCAATACCTCTGAATGCTTGAAATTGATTTGCAATATCTCGGAATTGTTGAAATTAATTTGCAATATCTCTGAATGCTTGAAATTGCTTTGTAAAATGGCGAATTTGACTTGGAAAAGGGTGAGAAAATTGATATGCAAAAGATGAAATTGATTGACAGAACCTATAAAAAATTTAAACTGATTTGTCATGGTTGAAATTGATTTGCAATTCCCATAAAAGGTTGAATTTAATTTGCAATACCAATAAAAGGTAGAATTTAATTTGCAATACCTCCCTGAATGCTTGAAATTGATGCGCAAAAGAGAGAAATCAATCTGCAATACACCTGAATGTTTTTAACATTATTCTTTCCTTTATGTACAATTAGATGGGAGCAATACTACAACGAAAACACTGAAAAAGAGGATTTTCATTATCTAGACAGAGGGGAGGACATAATTTCCGAAAAAACTCAAGACCGCGAAATCACCACCACGATGTTCCGTGCGTGGGAGGTTCCCTATCTTCAAAATACTGTGCAGAACGCCGGGGACGAAGCTAAATGTCACTTGTGGCAATATTCGCAGGGCGCGACGAGCATCGGTGACGAGAGAACGCTGTTATTAGGTAGTATGTTGGTAATTAACTTCTGATAGCCTCGTGTGATGGCTTTACTGTCGCCAATATGGTTACAATGAAGCACGCGGTAGTCTAAATATTTTTCTAATCCGCAACTGCTTTTCTCGTCCAGCTGCGAAGCTGGAGAAAATTATTGCTAATTAATGTCTGAAGCCTAATGGAAATAAGATTAAATAAAATTCGGTCAAACATTGCTGTAAACATTAGATATTAGGTAATATTTGTTATTAGATTACCTGAAGTCGATCGAAGATGGTTTTAGATATTTTTATTTAATTTTTGTTTAAAATATCCATTTTCAAGGCCAATCCAGAGAACTTCGAAAAACAATTTTTCAAGTTAAATTTTAATATTTAATGATGACAAGATTTCAAAATGAATTTCATGAATTAATAAAATTAAAATTAGCTATTATATATATATATATATATATATATATATATATATATATATATATATACTAATTAGAATAATAAATATAATAATGATGATTATGTAATTATATATATATATATATATATGTTATTTTAATATTTATTATTGTTAAGATTTATTATTAATATTAATAATTTAGTAACATTATTAATATTAATAATTGACTAACATAATCAGTAATCATCCTGATTAATTGAGTAATTAATTATCAATTCTATTATTAGAAACAATAAATTTGAATATTTAACGAAGATTAGATTGAAAACTGAATTCAATTATTAATACAATTATTAACAGCAGTAAATTTTAATATTTAACGAAGTTAAGATTGAAACCTAAATTAAATTAATTAATAAAAATCAAATTAGTTTTATTTAGCGTACAAATTGCTGGTCGCTCTCATTCTAAATGGAATAAATAAACAAAAGTAACTTCTGGAGTATTATTAATAACAAGATAATTAACAATGATTGGGATTACGAGCTGGGATTCTGGTTGGATCAAATTTCGACAGCTGGTGGTCATTGAGATCGTGTAAGCCACCGTTGATTGACGTCAGTGAGCAATTACGGTCGCGATAGCGGCACAGAAGCAAAGCTAAGAACCCGACCACGTTTCTTTCTACATTATCGCAGATCATCCTGCGATTCTAGCAACTTCCATTACGCGAGAGAGCGGCACGTTTGCCAGGAACCGCGGCTGCAACTTGTCGATGACGCATCGAAAATGATACCGCCATAAACAAAACGACAGCGCGCGCCGACATGCTTGGAATTGAATTGCTGAAGGGGAAATTGGTTTGCAATACCTGTGAAAGGTTGAAATTGATTTGCAAAATGCTGGAGTTGCTTTGGAATACCTCTGAATACTTGGAATTAATTAGCAAACCCTATAAAAGATCGAACTTGATTAGCAGTACCTCCTTGAATGTTTGAAGTTGATTTGCAAAACCTATCAAAGTTCGAAATTCATTTGCAATACGTTCCTGAATGCTTGAAATTGATTTACAATACCTCTTAATGCTTGAAATTGATTTGGGAAAGGGTGAAATTGATTTGCAATACCTATGGAAGGTGGAAATTGATTTGCAATACCTATGGAAGGTGGAAATTGATTTGCAATCCCTAATACAAGACCTCAATTAAAAACTTGAAATTTCCCTCAGGTTAAACTCAAAATGTAATGTGCGTCTCATGTAAAACTAAATAAAAAATATGGTTCAATTCCAGAAGTGGGGAAGAGATTAACCAATGAGAAACCTCGGAAGGAGAGGACCGCATTCACGAAACAACAGATTCAGCATCTGGAGTATGAATTCGCACACAGCAATTATCTGACACGATTACGTCGTTATGAAATTGCAGTCGCTTTGGATTTAACGGAGCGTCAGGTGAATCAATATTATGACAATGCCCCAAAATTAATCATTCATTCAACGAATCGTTATCCATTCAAAAGTTCAAGTAAAAAAATTGATGATTCAAAGTTCAACAAGTAAAATTCAATAGGTAATGACTTCAAGTTAAAGTTCAAAGGTCATATAGTTCAAGTTAATTCGAGTTTTAGTTCAAAAGTTGAAGTTCAATAGTTAAAGTTCAAAAGATAAAGAGTTGAAGCTTAAAAGTTCAACTTCAGAAATTTACGTTTCAACATCGACAAGTCAAAGTTCAAACGATAAACAGTTGAAGCTCAAAAGTTCAACTTGAGAAATTTACATTTCAAAGTTGCAAGTTAAAGTTAAAGAGTTGAACTTCAATAGTTGAAGAGTTCAAGTTCAACAGTTGAAGTTCGAATGTTCATAAATGTACGTTTCCAAGTTGACGAGTTAAAGTTGAATAGTCGAAGTTCAAAAGTTGAAGGGTTCACGTTCAAAAGTTAAAAACTTCAAGATGCAAAAGCTACAAACTTCAACTAAAAAACTCCAGAACTTCCTACTTCTCGGTGAACCACTCTAGAACCACAACGTCCCTATGAACTTCTCATCAACCGAATTCCGCATCTTTCAGGTGAAGGTGTGGTTCCAAAACCGACGAATGAAGTGGAAGAGGACGAAAAGTGGTGCAGGGAACAATCAATCAAAATCAGCATCCTGACCAACTGTTTTTATTCAACCTCGATCAACCTTATACTACCGTATCACTGTAAATAGTTGTTTTATACAAAAACGATTACGTTTAACATTGTCCACAATACTTAAGGTTCGATACTTAAGTTCTGCACTGTAATTATGTGCTATTAACATTAAAGATATGTATGCAAAAGTTACGCCTCTGTGTTGTTCATTGCGAATGTCAGATCAACACCCATACTTTTCAATTTCTGTTCTAGAGCAGACAAACTGTCCTGTGTACTCTGCACGAAACGCTTATGGCTCCTGGTACTTCTATTTTTTAATCCGTTTGTGGCATTTCGGTTTATCAGTTTCGGATAAACCTCGCTCGACCATGGAGTTCCAGCAAAGAAGCGTCTATGCTGCTTCTCCGGTGGAACATATGTGGCTAAAAAAACATTTTATTCGATTTTGATTCACTGTATAATCAAGTAGTACTTATTTATATTGGATACGTCTTCATATAGTTGTACCTTTTAGTAATCTACCGCACATTAGGTAGTTGTTCATTGTTTCCGCAGCTATCTTTGCTACGTCACAATGCTCGAACTCCACATAACCATAACCACGGCTCTTACCAGTCTGGAATACAAAATTCCAATTTCTATTCTAATCTATTCCTATACATATATGAGATAGCTAGCGACAAAGTCTATGCCCAGGTTTGATGGTGAAATTCGCCCCTGGTGGAATTTTAATCGAACTTGAACCATTCGATAGCCTACCCAAAAACACCCATCTCTACCAAGTTTGCGCTCCATATTTCATCTCTAAGGGCAGTTACTGAGAAATATCGAAAAACCAGTTTTCAACCCATTTTCCCTATTTATTGACGTTTAAAAATTCTGAAAAACATCTGACACATTTCGGATACTAAGCCACACATTATATCATTTTCAGATTTTTCCATTGCAAACTCTGGTTGTAAAAAACACGAAAAATTAAAAGAAAAAAAATTATTGAGAAAACTCTCAAATTGTTAAATTGTAAAATTCTAAAGTTGTAAAATTCCGAATTGGTCAAATCCTCAAGTTATAACAATGTACAGTGCTAACATTGTAAAGTTGTAAAATTGTGAATTTGTCAAATTCTAAAGTTTGTAACATTGTAAAATTCTATATATTGTACAATTGCAACATTGTAAAATCTTTTAGACTATAAAATTGTATGATTTCAAAATTGTAAACTTGTAAACATTGATAAATTGTGAATTTGTCAAATTCTAAAATTGTAACATTGTAAAATTCATAAGAGAATCATAAAGAATCTCTATCAACAAAGTTTCTCATGAAATTGAAGGACAACTTACGTTTTTCGACCTGGAGACTCTTACTCTCGTTACTTTCCCAAATTGTTTGAAATAATCCTCCATTTGCTCCTCGTAAAACCCATGAGGAATGTGACCAACGTAAACGAGGCCTCTCATACGTTTCCTTGCTGTTTTTGTTATTTTCTTTATTGGTTTTTTTCTACATGATTGGACCCGTAACATTGATACCTTTTTTGTTGAGTCCGCATTCTTGTCCTATGGAATCGAACAGAATTTTCCATGAAATTTCGTAACGTAGACAGTGACTCCCACTAATATTCTGACACTCTTAAAACGACGATAACTTTTTTAATATCGTACTGTATAATTTGAACTTTTTTGGGAAGCTAAAGCAATTAGTTTGCTACAGGATGTGAAAACAAAATTTTGTCAAAAATTGTAATTGATCGAAATTGTAAAAGAAATCTTAAAAGTTGCAGTTTACAACTTTTTCATGTGGGACTATTTTGAAAAAAGTGGTGAAATGCAACTTTTAGTATTTCTTCTACAATTCCGAACAATCGCAATTTTTGACAAAATTTTGTTGTCACATCCTGTAGCAAACTAATTGTTTTAGCTTCGCAAAAAAGTTCAAATTGTATAATATTAAAAAAGTTATCTTCTTTTTATGAGTGACGGAATATTAGTAGGAGTCACTGTAAATAAGAATCATTTTAAAATACACGTGAATAACTAACCTCCAAAACTTTTCGGACATTCTTCACCGCTTTTGCTACGGTCGATTCTCTTCCAAGATCCGACGATTTCCGTCTAACTTTTACTACTTTTCTTATCGGTGGAATTCTCACTACGTTCGATTTATTTTTCAGCTTCATTTTCGAGAAATTTCTGCTTGCGGCAAACACTAAATAGTAAACAGAGTGAAACACAGTCAAAACACAAGCGGGGATTCGAAATTCGACAAGAGGCGACACCAGTGTTCCGATTGAAGCCCCAATTTTTCGCGCATGCACGACCAAAACAGGAGCGTATCTACAATCACGCAGCAGAACGGCCAAAGCTCTAGCGCCCCGAGGCAGTTATATTGATCAAAATGTCTATAGACATTTAGTTTTTTCAGTTGCTGGGAATACCCTCCGTGCTTCGTAGCACGCGGACAATAAAAGTATATTTTTGTGCCGTAATCACGGACAGTGTTTCTCTCCAACCGTCCTCGTATCCGCGCGGAGTAGGCCGCATTTGGCCGCATTCCATAATAGTAAGTAGAGACCAGTAGAGACATAGAGTAAATGAGAGTGCTCACGCCCGGGTTTTGGCCGTGCCCATTATGGTGCTGCCCCCTACTCTAGTGCTTAGCCTGGATCAGCTCCTACCTCCACGCCCGCACGCCGGACAAGAACCTACCTCCACGCTCAGTGACTCTCAAAGGAGAGTGCAAGGACGTTGTCACACCGATTTAGTTAGATCTCGATCTCGATCTGTTAAAAAAAAACACCTGCGCGCGCACAGTCAAAAAAAATACCTGCGCGCGCACAGTCAAAAAAAATACCTGCGCGCGCACGTCAAAAAAAGACACCTGCGCGCGCACAGTCAAAAAAAATACCTGCGCGCGCACAGTTAAAAAACACCTGCGCGCGCACAGGTAAAAAAAATTGCTCCCGCGCAGGTAAAAAAAACGTGAAAACACGCGACTCCAAAATATCCCCCTCGTAAACGGTCACTGACGTGAAAACACGCGATTCCAAAAATACCCCCACGTAAACGATCACTGACGTGAAAACACGCGACTCCAAAAATATATTATATTGAAATAAAAATTGTTTATAATATAATACGGGTGCTACGAATCAATCAATATATAAACTTTTTGTTCTGATCAAGACCAAAAATGATGTTGTCCGGACTGAGAGTCACTGAGCGTGGAGGTAGGTTCTTGTCCGGCGTGCGAGCGTGGAGGTAGGTTCTCGTCCGGACTACTTACGAGTTGTGGTGGGTGCAGCCAATAGTGGCACGGCCAAAACCCGGGCTTGAGCACTCTCATTTACTCTCTGGTGCCACACAGTGCCACACCTTATTCTGATTCCATTATGTTTGCAAAGTCGGTAAGTCGGTAAGGTAGACAGCGACATTGAGATGATAAAAAATTAATTTCGAGTCTAAATCTAAAGGATTATTTTATTATTTTTTTTATTTTTGAGCATTCACAATGTTTACGTTCATTTGTTTACCTCTAAATGCGAGGCGTTGCTATTACGTACCGCCGAAATATTTCAAATATTCTGGCAATTGATTCATGGCGATATTTTCTTTCAAGGTCATCTGAAAGTCATCGTATAGTAGGTCGTTGAATTCGTTTTGACGTCGCCTACAATATTATGAAGTTAAAAATACCCAGTACCATTAAAAGATATGACAGCGACCTTGATTTTTTTGTTGAAAATAGATTTTTTTTTATTTTAAAAAATTGCAATTTCTTGTCGGTTAAATACTGATTAACTTCGGTAAGAAACATTTTTCTGTCCGACCATCCGAAGGGGTTGAAAAATCGTGGGGACTAGTTTGCGCCTCACCCTGTATAAAGTTTCTTCGAAATTAATCTTCTTCTCAACTTGCTGTGGTTCTTTCTTCGTAACGCTATACCTATATTTCTCGGTAGCACTGATAAGCAGATTCGTTATGCTCTCGGACAATATACTCTACGTTCTTTGCATACAGAGTGTACAATCATATTAATCATGTCACATATTAAATCTTACTAATTTTTTTAAACATCGATTTTACAACGGAAAATTACTAAATAATTCACAGTCGTGTGTACTATCGGGTGGAATGTCCGTAAATTTTTTCATAACTTTTTGTCGATCACAACGAAAAAAATAATTCATAATTCGTTTGTAGTCTGACCCAGATAGTGAAATTGGAAATCCTATCACAATTTTATTTTTTAAAAATCAATTTGTTAAACAAAAATTCTGAAATAATTCCCTGTGATGTATGCCACTAGGTAGAATGTGCGTGAATTTTTTCGTAAGTTTTTGTTAAACAGAAACCCAGATAATATTGTTTATATTACTAAACACACCCAAGCTGGGGATCCTAACACGATCTTGCGCTTACGGATTCTTTTCAAGATCGAATTCGCCACGGAAAATTCTGAAATAATTCAGAATCATGTATGTTGTCAAGTAGAACGTCCATAAATTTTTTCGTAATTTTCCGTCGAGCAAACAGAAGATATAAAACATAACTCATTTAATTCTTCAATTTTTGTCCAACTCATCAATTTCATCTTTTAGGACTTTTTTTCAAGATGGTTCCTACGAACCAAAAATTCTGAAATAATTCACTGTCATGTATGCTGTCGAGTAGAATGTCCACATTTTTTTTCATAATTTTCCGTCGAGCAGAACGGAAGAAATAGACGCTTCACTACAGTCCGTCGCGTATCGGTATGATTCACATCAGATAGCATGATCCATTCAGTCACGCAGTAGCACTCCGGCTAACCGCGCGTTCAGAAACTGTTCATTGTTTTCTGAAAGTGCATCTGAAGTGCAGCTCCACGAAGAAACTCTCGTTCATCCGTGCAGGATCGTTATTTTCTAACAATTCGGAAGGTACGTTCTCGAAAATAAATGTACTCCGTCCAGTGAAACGAGGTAACAACCATAACAACATAATACTGCATAACTACACACTAAATAAAACTACCGACTGTTTATTCATTCTCTGATCAATTCACTTTCTAATCAATTTATTTTCTAATCAATTTATTTTCTGATCAGTTGAAAATTATAGAAAAACTGTAAACTTAATTTCATTTTAGAATCGTAGAAAAATGACGTATTCATTCTCATTTTAAAATCGAAGAGAAATGTGATTTATCGAGTTGACAGTAATCAATTTATAAATGCTAATAGTGTCAATTTTTATTCTGCAATTAATTCATTGTCTGATCATTTTACTTTCCGATCAATTAATTCCCAGATAGCACCACTGTTCCGATTGAAGCCCCAAGTAATACTATTGGAGGGAAAATAGTGGGGGATTATTATTAGCGGGAACGTCTAACGGAGTTCATTACGACCGTTACGACCGTTACGACACGAGGTGCGAAAAAAGAGCGGGCTGCAAGACTCATTTTTCAAAATGAAATCATAATAAATTTTGCAAAATTAGCGGGGCGGCCAAGGTACCCGATTTTCGTACTTGACTGAGCTTAGAATAGTCGCGCATGCACGTAAAAAGCGCCCCGTATCTCATCTCTGATAGGGGGCAGTGTTTGTATAATAGTGATATAGACGTCATACATCGATACATTCTAACGATTGTACTATACCTAATATTATGTACCTATGTATATACATATAATCATCCATACTGTTGGAAAAGAAGAATTTTTTTACACATAAAAAAGACATTAAATCAGAATCTTTATTTGCGTTTTAAAATCGAAGAGAAATATGTATCAAGTACCAGTAATCAATGAATAAATTAAATAGATATAAACGGATTATCTGTTGAAAACTTCTTTTCCGACAATCTCTAACGACAATGAAACAAGTTTTGCAAGTATAGTATTCTCTAAAACACCTGGCAAGAAATTCTTCAAACTCTCAAAGAAATCCAGTGAATTTCTCATCAGTTGCCAGCACTGCCGGTATATCACTTTCTGCTTTCGTTCGAAGAAATCCGGTATCGAGGAGTTGGTATTTCTTGGGGAATTCCCTAGCTCGCGGTCGGAGTCGGGGATCCCGCGTACGTCCCAGTGTTCCCACCGAGTCGCGTTTATAATAGCAGCTCTCTGATAATTGTTTGTATATCGCGAGCAGGAACTGCTATAAATCTCATTGTGAATCGCAGACTCTGTCTCAGTGCAGTGCCAAGGTCGCTCGGACAACACAAAACGCCAGAAAAGCGTCGTATTATTTACTCGCGCGTTCCTCTCGACGTTTCTCTGTTTCCCTTCTCTCCTTTCTTTTCAACGAGAGTTGGTTAGTGCACAGTGGACGTTCTCCCGGCGTAAGTCGTCGTTCCAGTGTTTTGTTTGTGGTCTTTCGTCGATTGTAAAATTCTCTTGTACACATTTCCGAAGAACGCGTTTCCACTGTTTTGTTTCTCGTCTCGCTGGACCAGTAACCAATCTGACTCGCAAGGTAATATTATTAAATTTAGTCTGCGATTCTCGCGTGTACTTTTTTTTCTATTTCTATTTTCATAATTACAAACAAGTGATACGTTCGACAGAGCTACATAACTGCTACTGGAATTCTTCTTAACTTTTCGAGAACAGATTTATGACATGAACAGGAGAAGTGCAATTAATTGTTATTAATTAACGTTATTAATGATCAGGGAGAGGTGTGCGTTTGGTTAGAGAAATAGTGAAAGATTAGAAAAGTATTCTATAATAAAATTGTCTTTACGAGTTTCGATTCGGAAAATAAATTGACCAGCAAATAAAATTTTCTTAGATTTTTTCAAGCAAAAATTAATTGATCGGTGACTATTTTGATTGGTATATTACCGGATCGATAATTTTTCGACGATTTTAAAGTAGAAATAAATTGATAAGGGAATGAATTTATTATTACGCATTTGATAAATCGTTTCTCTTCAATTTTTCAATTCAGGTTATTTTAGTTTCATTGAGATATATATTGTACGCATAAGTACGTATTTATACATAAGTCAAATTTGATGGATCAAATTGTTCGATAAATTAAATTTACCAAATTGATTGATAAATAAAATTTGCTGAATCATATTGATCGATAAATCAAATTTGATTGTTCAAGTTGATCTATTTAGGTTAGACGAACAATAAAAGTTTGGTTATACATTCACGATATACATATGTAGAGAAAATTTAGTTTCGAGAGAACGGGAAGTCAGAGCCGCGTGGATAGAGGTTTTAAAAGCGTTGTTTTATCGATCGATACACGATCGGAAAAATGCATTTCGATCTGTATTTATGCGACGCAAATAAATCAACTATCTTTTCGATCAATAAAAAATTTCCGATAAATTCCTCTGCCGTGTAAAACATAATCGATAAGAGAATTCAATATTACGATAACTAAAGAAAAACAAAATCTAGATAACGACAACTCGTCAGAGTTATAATAGTTTCGAGTTTCAATAGCGGTCTTTGTAATCACAGATTCTTCAACGTCGAAGATCGAAGAGCATTCGAATAAGGACGTTCGAATACTATGGAAATCATGACTAGCAACGGTGTTTGTCAAGGTAAATCTCTTTCTTACACTGTCATAATTACACCGGCGGATTCCAATCTTTATGATATTTCGACTTCCCGAGAAAAATATTTTTTTAAATTACAATAGTGGATCGCGAGAAATCGTTTTTCTCGAATATATTCGAAACTATTTATCAGATTAAAAAATGTGCCCAACAAAAAATGTAGATCTGAACAATCTACTTCTTTTATGTTGTATTACTTTCCTTCGTGGAACGAACGGTTTTCGGAAAAATTGAGGGAAACAATAGCAACGCTTGAGTGTCGGGCGAGATACTGTCTCAGAGTGGCCAGACGAGTACGACCTTGGAACCAGTGATGCCAGAACGTGGGTATTCGGGTTTTTCTCCTCCTCTGCTGCTGCCGGCTAGGTTCCCCCACTCTCGCGTCTACTGCGCACGCACTACACGCGACGTACCTCTACTCACTCACACGGGCAGAGTACAGGTACGTTCGTGTGTAGCGCGTGCGCAGTAGACGTGAGAGTGGGGGAACCCAGCCGGCAGAAGCAGAGGGGGAGAAAAACCCGAATACCCACGTTCTGGCATCACTGCTTGGAACTCGCGAGGAGAATACAGTACCCCTTCTCTGATGACCAGCAATATGCGCAAGCGCGACGGGGATCGAGTAAGGCGCATGGGAGACACGTTGCGCAAGCGCGACGGGGATCAAGTGGCGCGAATGACGACGCGTGGCGCTTGCGCGATGGGGACGCAACAATGACAGATGACATATTACAAGTTTTAGTATTACCTACTTGATGAAATGAACTATATGAATCGTTCTAGATATTATCAACGTTCTTTATTATAAATAAAATAATACTTGTAACCTAAAACTTGTAACATGTCATTTGTCATTGTTGCATCCCCATCGCGCAAGCGCCATGCGTCCTCATTCGCGCCACTTGATCCCCGTCGCGCTTGCGCAACGTGTCTCCCATGCGCCTTACTCGATCCCCGTCGCGCTTGCGCATATTGCTGGTCATCAGAGAAGGGGTACTGTATTCTCCTCGCGAGTTCCAAGGTCGTACTCGTCTGGCCACTCTGTACTGTCTATTCCACGCAAGAACATAGTTCTGTAATGACCGGTTTGCGCTGTTCACTGCGCAGCTTCGCCCTAATTGGTAGTACGTGAAGATACGCGTCGAGACAGTGGGTAGCGTGTGGTGGAGTGGGAGTTGGGGAAGCTCGCTGCGCCAATCGCGATCAGTCAAGCTGTGCGAAACAACTATGTTCTTGGGTGGAATGGACAGTAGATGGGTAATACGTTGTCAATTTTGTCGGAAACCGTTCGTTGTACAAAACAGTAATACAACATAAAATACGCAGCCTGTCTAGATCTACAAATTTCGTTTGGCATGTTTTTAGGTGTTGTGAATATTTTCGAAGATATTATTCAAAAACGATTTCATATCATTAAACTAATAATTTCCATGTACCCTCAATTTTCTCGAAGAACGTTAATTCTACGATCAAAAGTAATAGAACATAAAATACGCAGAATGTGCAGATCTACAACTTTCGTCTAACCCATTTTTCGACGCGGTGAATACTTCCGAAGATATTCGCGAGAAACAATGTTCCAATCACATTCTCGCCACCCTAGTCAATAATCTCCTCCCAGAGTAGGCGTGTCCCGGTTGGAAACCGCCCATCAGCACTACCCCTCTAACAATTCTCCTCCTTCCCCCTTACAGTCAACGCCGTCCCAATTGACCCTACCTCGAAGACCCTTCCACTATCCCCGGTCCAAACCTCCGTATACCATACCCTCAAGAAAATAGTCGAAGAAGGCACGCCCCGCGTGATCCTAATTGACGCGCCGAGTGGAACTGGCAAGACCCGCATCCTCTTGACGCTCGCCAAATCCTACAACAACGGCAAGATCCACTTCGCAGTATTCCGACGCGACCAGGCCAGCCAAATATCTTTGCACCACGTATCCGCCTACACGTACATCTCCTACAACATGCGGAACTTCAGCCTGAACTACCGGCAGGCGCTCTGCATGTTCACTGTGAAGAATCTGAACACCACAGACGTGCTATTCAAGTTGATAGTGTTCGCCCACAAGTACGTGCACGTGGCCAAGTCCGTGAAGGTGATAATCCTCGACGCGTGCACCATAGTGAATCCGTTGATGCTGCTACTGCTGTACATAGTCTCCCTGAAAAACGAGATCACGCTGATCTTCTCGGGCAACAAGATGCAGCTGGGCTCGATCAACAAGTCCCCGCAGCTGCATAGCAGCAGCAACTTCGTCGTCCTCGAGCTCTTCAGCGATTTCACCGTTACGGAACTTACTAAGAACCTTCGCACCGATGACAAAGGCTTCCTGAAGAAGATCACCCGCTTCGGCAACGCCATCGCTAGCTATAAAACAAAGAGACAAATACCCTTTCATTTTAATCTTCGGTACTTGCTGTACACGCTCTTCAGGGAGAAGTTTGATCCAAGGATTCCCGAGAGGTTCGACGCGCTCTTTATGGCGCCGTTTCATCAGCTGCTCACGGACAGATTGTACAGGATGATGGCGGCGAGTGTGATAGAACCGACCACATTTCGCGTGGAGCCTTTTAATATGGTGCCAATGAATCTTAAGGGGAAGAAGAAGTTCTTCCCAGGGCTGGTTCTTGTCAAGGGGTTTAAGTATATTCATGTCAGTGAGACGGGGGTAAATAGTGTTGTTGTGCTCGAGGATATGATGGTTGATGGGATGACTGGCGAGTTGGTGGAGCTGCAGGTCAGGTTCCAGGATGGCAAGTCGGAGAGGATTCACAAGTGTGTCTTGAACTTTTATCAGATGCTGCCGGCGTATCGGAACTGGCTTATGGAGAACATGGTGGGGTAAGTAATGGGTTGGGTTTTTTTGGATGGGAGTTTTGGGGATTTTTTGAGGTTTGTTTGAAAGGTTTGGAGATTTATTTATTTAGGAGTATTTATTTGTAAGGTGTCAGAATATTTCGCAATATTTAAGTGTAATATTTACAATATTTATTTGCAATATTTACGATATTTACCTATAATACTTCACAACATTTATTAGCTATATTTCACAATATTTATTTGCAATATTTACGATATTTACCTGTAATATTTGACAATATTTACTCGCAATAGTTTACAATATTTATTTGTAATATCTCACAATATTTACTTGCTATATCCTACAATATTTGTTTGCAATATTTCACGATATTTATTTGCAATATTCATAATATTCATTTACAATATTTATTTGCAATGTTTCACCATGTTTATTTATAATATTTCACAATATTTGTACTTTGAACAATTGAACTTTTAAATTTCAATTTGAACTTTTCTGTCATGTTACTGTTTGGTCCGGATCTAAATTAATTATACGTATACTCGAATATACACCGTATGAATATATATTTAGTTATATTGATATAATAATATATAATATTGCGCGAACACGTTTTTGCATAGAACACCTACGGAAAACCGAACCACAGGACATGCCGCCCATCGATGTATTTCCTAACAATTTCAATTTCAACTTGAACTTTTGTATTTCAACTTGGACTTGAACCTTTGTATGTCACCTTGAACTTTATATTCCATCATCATCTGCGGTACTTCAACCTACTATTCACCGAAAGTCTGAGCTGTTGAAACTCGCTGGACCGAAGCATCTTTCCATTTTCCAGGCCGAGGTCGCGGGACATCATAAACTTCCCCTTAAAGCCGTTTACCATAACGTACTACGCCGCATTGGGCCGCACCATCAGCGATCCCGTGGAGCTCTGCACCAGCTCTAACGACGCCACCTCCGTCTACGTCGGCCTCTGCAGCCTGCCCTCCGAGTCCAACATCCTCAAGTTCCACGCCGAATACGATTTCCCCAGCTTCGTGGCCACGGACATCATGGCAGCCGTGGACAAACACGAATTCTACTACCGCTACCCCATTGACAATGATACTCCAAACATTCTAGAGCACTATGGGGACCAAAAAGGCGAGGAGTACCTCAAGTCATTCCTCATGGGCGTTGACTGGGTCACCGTGGATAATATCAACGATTTCGAGAACAATAAGAGAGCATTCTTGAGAATCAAGAGGAGCGTTTACGAGAAGAATAAGAAGGAAGTGGATACGATCCCGGATTCGCCTTTGATGGAGATGACCAAGTTCGTGAAGGATAATAATAATGTTATCATGGACGTTATCAAGAGTTTGAGGCCGGAGAAGGCTAATCTTCTTAATTTGATGAACGACACCAAGAGGAAGGAGTTCAGAGAGGTGAAGACGTACAAGATTCTCTCGGAGGCGTACGAAACGTGGAGAGGCAAACAGAAACTTGCAGGCAAGAAGTAGACTTTGCGTTTGTTCGTTCGAATTATGCTTTTTCGTTTTGTGTTCGAGCAGGCGCAACAAAAATCTTTGTTTTTTATACGATCCTGTGGATTTCGGCGAGAGGATGCCGTAAATCCAAGTTTCTACGTTGGGAGTTCGCTGGTCCGAAAGTTATGAGTGTTTTCGAAGTTGAGCGAACTAGAAATTTTCGACTGTTTCTTGTGGAATCCTGTAGATCTCGACTTCGCTGACGTTTTCACGAATTTCTCGTAAACCGTTCGTTCTACGAGGAAATGTGACACCGCATAAAAGACGCAACTTGTCGAGATCTATAATTTTGATATAACACATTTTTCGATGCGGTAAATAGTTTCGAAGATATTCGATGAAAAGGGAACAATTTTATACGGGTATTCATTGAATAATTCATTATGATCGTTTCTTTCGAATATCTTCTGAACTATTCACCGTATCGAAAAATGTGCTGGATCAAAATTGTAGATTTCGACAAATTGTGGCTTTTATGTCGTATTGCTTTTTCTCGTACGATGAACGGTTCTCGAGAAATTTGTGAAAAACTGTATCACTTAGAGGGCCGGCAAGATAACTATATACGTCCCTATCATTTTTCTCAAGTTTCTTGGAAACAGTTTGCTCTACGAGAAAAAATAATACGACATAAAAGACGCAGCGTGTCGAGATCTACAGGTTTCATTGAACGTATTTTTTGATACAGTAAATAGTTTCGGAGATATTTGCGAAGCAAGAGCCAGAGGTGGAGAGAGAGAGCTACCGTAATCGCGATGTATTTAAGTGCCTAAAAATGTTTACCAAAAATTTATTAACTAATCTTTTACTCTATGGATAGCGTTTATATATATTTGCAATATTTTTATATACAAATGCGAAAGAGAATGAGCAAAGTATAGAAAGTACTTTTTACGATTTTCACGTTACCATAAAAATCATACTTACACCATAAACTATGCTATTTCGATACGCCATTTTATAAACATTAACGAAACAAAACTAGCATTTATTTCGAGATATTCATTTTGTTTATTTCGTTACGTAGGTCGTATCGAAACTTTTCTTCGTTCTGAAAAAACTTTAATTTTTAAGTGAATGTTCCTAAATAGGTTGTATTGTTACGTAGATTATTATTTTTATAGTTGAAAATAGTGACTTACATTATTTTCAAACCATATATTTTGTTATTACAGTTTGTATATCTAGAACAGTTTAGAATCTTTCTTTACGTGACGAGAATCAATTAAGATTGTTACATAATTAATAGACAAAACTATAAACTTAATAAAGTGAGATGATTTGAACGATATAATGTTTACATGACGAAAAACCAGTTTTGAACCCATTTTCCTGATTGAATGACAATTGCAAATTCTGAAAAAAATCCGACATGTTCAGAATACTAATCTACATATCTCTAATTTTTTTCAGACTTTTCTGATGCAAAATGTGGTTGAGAAAAATGGAACACCCGAAAAAATCTGTATTTTCTCGAGGTCAATGACCCGACCCAGTAGTTTTTCTCCAATTCCTCCGAAATTGTCTGTGCTACAAAGAAAAGTAATACGACAAAAAAGACGCAGTACGTCCAGATCTACAACTTTTGTCTAACATATTTTTCGATACGGTCAATAGTTCAGGAGATATTCGAGAAAAACGATCTTATCAGCACTAAATTCATTATTTCAAAGTTTAACCCATTTGGTCGGACTTTCTCTCAAGTTTTCTCGAAAACCGTTTGTTCTACGAGAAAAAGTGATTCAACATAAAAGATGGAGACTGTCGAGTTGTACAGGTTTCGTGTAACAAATTTTTCGATGGGGTAAATAGTTTGTAAGATATTTGAAAAAAACTATTTGTTCACACCTGAATCTCGAAATGTAAGAGACGGTATGGTTGCTGGTAAGCGTGGGCAGCTAGAAGAGGGTGGGGGATCGGCGCGAGATCAAGAAAGACTCTCGGTAGTGGGTGGGCACGCGTGCTTGCGGGGTGGAGTTTGACAGGGCGATTAGAGTGGGGGGAATGCGGCGTCAGTGTACCGCGAACCATCGAGGAGTTCGGGTCGCGTTGAACGTTGTGTATGTTTCGTCCGTCCAGTTTGTCGACTCATCGATCGCTCGACGTGCACCGGTCCCTCTCGCCAAGAGCTCGGATTATCTTCTGTGATCGACGACAGTGCGACCGAGAGAGAGAGAGAGAGCGAGAGAGGGATGCGATCGTTCTCGGGAGAGAACGGTTTTCCATCGCAGAACTACGACCCCGCCGATCGACGTCCGCCACCGGAGCAAAACGAGACAGCGTGGCGTCTGTTCCAGTGAATAACCGACCCAAGTGCTTGCTCCATAAGGGATGACTGCAAGGGAACTCACCCTAGCCGGCGGATCGCCTTGGGGATTCCGCATGCACGGTGGACATGACCTGCATCAACCCCTACGCATTTCTAGGGTGAGTCTATTTATGCATGCACGTCTTTCTACGGGGGGTAGTTTCGCAGGAAAATCGAAAAACTGGTTTTCACAGATTTTCCTAATTGAATTACAATTGAAAATTCTGAAAACATCTGACACATTCAGGATACTGATCCACATATTAGGGAATTTTTCCGCAATTTTCCGAAGCAAACTCTGGCTGTAAAAAAATGAAATATCGTAAATATAAAATCGAAGGGGAAAATCAGTTTTTAGTACATTTTCTGTATTGAATGACAATTGAAAAAATTGGACGCATGGCGGATATCGAGCCGTACAGTAGAGATTTTTTTCAGAATTATTTTTGGAACATTATGGGTGGTGGCACGAAATGAATTTTGTACGAAAGTATATAAGAGATAGAATTTTGTTCGACACACTTTTGTAAATGTTCCGACCGGTCTCGAAGTTATCTGTTGGAGTTGTCGGTGAGTTAATTTACGACGCGCTCGGTGTCCTTTGCCACCGAGTGACGCGATAGCAATCGCATTAACATTACATACTTGCCCGTTATAAAACGAGCGACCTAACAGACGCGTCGCGATTAACATACTCGCGCTCAGCTGTTCCGGTTTAATTGAATTCGATCAATACGGTCCCACGGAGTTTCTTTTGCTGGTTCAATGTACTTGAATTCCATGTTTCGAGGACTTTGAACGGCCTTGATGCGTTCGCCGCCTTTTAATGGTACGATACACGAGAAAATAATTCATCGAATGCTCGGTAAGAATTGTTTTTCTTGAATATCTTCGAAACTCTTCACCGTGCCGCAAACTATGTTACACGAAAGTTATAGTTCTGAATAGGCTGCGTCTTTTATGTTGTATTACTTTTTCTCGCAAAACAAACGGTTTTCGAGAAAAATTGAGAAAAATGTCAGTGACGTTATTAGTTATTCTGTCTGGTCGACCCTCGCTGTCATTTTTCTCAATTTTTTCGAGAACCGTTCATCCTACGAGAAAAAGTAATAGGACATAAAAGACGCAGTCTGTCCAAATCTACAGATTTCGACGGAAATATTTTTCGACTAGGCAAATAGTTTCAAAGATATTCCAGAACAACCATTTTTATTAGAATTGATTTAATTATTTCAATGTTTCCTCAATTTTCTCGAGAACCGTTTGTTCCACGAAGAAAAGTATAATAATACGACATAAAATACGTAGATTGTCCAGATCTACATGTTTTGTTTGACATATTTCTCGATACAGTCAATAATTGAGGAGATATTCGAGAAAAACGATTTTCCTGTTTAATAGCTGTAGGTCGAAAGGGAGGCAAGTGACACGTCGCTGTACCGATCAATGTATTCGTATGTACATAGTTTCCTGATAAATCTCCGCGAATGAAAGACATTCATTGTATCTCTGAACGTTGGCCACCGCGGCGAGGACGCTGCCAGAACAAAGAGCTTGCAGAGAACTCAAGGAGGATCCTCAATCTCACTATCTGGGTTACACTGTGATTTATTTCTTCTGTTCTATTCAACAATGACTTACGAAAAAATTCATGAACATTCTACATAGTGGTATACACGACTATGAATTATTTCAGAAATTTTGGTTGGAAAATCAATTTTTTTAAAAATCCGAAAGCTTGAAATTTTTATGGGATACTCAACCTCATTATCTGGGTTACACTATGATTTATTTCTTCAGTACTGTTCAACAAAAAGTTACAAAAAATTCATGATCATTCTACATAGTGGTATACACGACTGTGAATTATTTCAGAAATTTTGGTTGAAAGATTAATTTAAAAAAAAAATCGAAAACATAACATTGTCATAGGATATTTATACAATTGAATTCTTGTGGTAGAATCGGGAAATTTTATGATTCTCCGGCACCTGCCGCCCGCGCAAGTTTCCTTGACATTGCTAGTAGCAAGAACCGTGACATATTAATGCCGCTGCCTGCCACAGAACGGTGCAATTCACCTTTCATGATCGTTGCGTAACCGCATTAATTGCGCGAGGACTTCGAAGCGCTCTTATGTCGCCCATTTACAAACAGTGTTACGTCAGAAAGTATATGTAGTACACACTTTACAATGTTCCCGCGACCTTGCAACAAGACACCAATGTCGAGAGCTTAGCGTGTGTTCCGATGCTTGGCATCAAACAATGCAGAACTGAAAAATCCCAAAGATTCCAGCTTCAAATTTTTACTGTGTCGATTCCGGATTTTAAAAAAAATTGATCTTCCAACCAAAAATTCTGAAATAATTCACAGTCCTATCTGCTATTAAATAGAACTTTTATGATTTTTTTCGTATGTTTTTGTCGAGCAGAACGGAAGAAATGTTCGAGTTAAAATACCTTCGAATAAGAAGAAGAATCTGTTTTTCGAAATGTCTATACTTGTTGCGATTTCTGCGAGTGCAGAAACTGAACAAGCGAAACAGAAAGTTTCTCTAACAGCCCTCTGTTATCTTGATTTTATTGATTTATCTTGCGTCCACTGCGCCCGCGTATTTGCAACTGCATACCTGTGTATCCACCTGTCTGTAACATCCTCGAATCTCGAACGCGGCTGATGAGCACGAAAATTCTGAGAAAAATCATTTGCATTCTAGGTATTATAACGCACGTCTATGATTTTTTTTCAGAATTTTTGAAGGAAAAATTTTATTTTCCTCTAATTTCTCTCAACCTGTTCAATTGAAAATTCAGCAAAAATTCAGGAATATTGCAGCTATAATTTTTTTTAGAATTACTCGATTCAAAACCGAGTTTAAAAAAATAAAAACAAATTCAATTTTGATTTGATTGGGATAACGAAAGATATTAGGCTTTTCTTTCTCTCTCTGTATTGTTAAGATCGACTAATCGACTATGATATTTGCGGTTGAATTCGCGGCGATGTGAAATTGGCGTCGTGGTTTCAACAGGGAATTATAAATAAAACAGTAATGACGTATAGGTACAGGTACGTCTCGTATTCTCGCGTCTATTTCAGTTGATTCGCGTTGCGTCGTCATCGACGTACATAACAGAAAACATTGGAAAATTAGGCTTCGTCGCGTCGACGATGATTATCGTCGAGGGGACATGGTGCATCCGATGCTGCATAGTATAATGCGTAGCTGGCATGTTCGCTTCCGGAGAGCTGTCAGTATAAAATTAATGGAAATTGCGTATCCTTTTGCATAATCTGCTTCTGACCAAGATCTCAACATTACTTTTCATTATTTTTCTTTGCTTTTCACGAGTAATACAAGCAGGAAGCTATGGAATGTAAACTTGAACATTGTTTAACTTAAACATTTCAGCTTGAACGTTGTTTAACTTAAACACTTTTGAATTTGAACAGTTATTAACTATACCATCCTGAACTTGAACATTTATGAACATTACCATTGTGAACTTGTACAGTTATGAACTTTACAATTATGAGTTTGAACATTAATGCACGTTACAATTTTGTAGATTAACATTATTGAACTTGATCTTTTCGACTTGAACTTGAACATCGGTGAAGTTTATAATTCTGAACAGTAACGTTAATGAACTTAATCTGTTCGACTTCAACTTGTACATTGATGAACTTTACAATTCTGCCCATGAAGATTCATGAACTTAAACATAATTGAACTTGATCTTTTCGGCTTGAACTTGAATAGTTATGAACTTTACCATTCGGAACTTGAACATTCAGGAACTTTACAATCCTGAACTTGAACAGTGATGAACTTTACCATTCTGAACATTGATGAATATTACAATTCAGATGTTTGCATATAGTACACTAACGTTCTCGAATTCTTTCAAATTATCCAATAAAAAGAATTAATTATTGTAATATGTATACATATGAGTAACGGGTAGGGGTGTGCGAGAACCTGAAATATCGGGAACCGGATGGTCGGGACGTGTCGAGAAGAGGTCGAGTCGGGTCGGGTCGGGTCGGGTTCCTGAAAATTTCAAGAACAACATTCTTTCAATTTCTTCTGCCATTTTCGTAAAGTTATTGGAAACACGGAGTCTAAGAATCGTGTGACCTGATGTAAACGAATGTGTGACTGCGTGCTTAGTACTTGGACATTGTGTACGCTGTTGTGAACAGCCTCTTGAGCAGATCGCTGAGAAATTCGTGAAACTCAGACGTATATTTCAAAATCTCTGTGAATTTAATAAAGATTAAAAATCTTTTAAAAAAATGTCGAGTGATAATGGGAGTGAAGTTGCGGTAGCAGGAAGTAGTACCAAAGATGTCACGCAAAGGAAGAAAGTAAAGAGTAGCTCTGTTTGGGGATATTTTCAGAAAAAAAGACGATACAAAAAGGTGGAATGTACACATTGTTGTCACCATGATTTTAAAACTAAGTATGCAAATACTACTGGTTTATTACGCCATTTGAAGCATACGCATCCAAACATAAGTATATGTACTAGAAAAAAAAGTAAATTGGCACAAAATTTATTGCATATAAAAAATAAAACGCAAAAGATTGTTATCTTTTTCCGATAAATTCGAGAATCCCGATTCTTTCGGGAATCTCAAAATTTTCGGGTACTCGTCCCGATTCCGAAAAAATTTCGTGTTCCCGACCCGACCCGATATTTCGGGTTCTAGCACACCTCTAGTAACGGGGCCTGGTGATATTGAGCTTAGTGATCGTTATTAGCTCGCATTGCTTATTCAATGGTGGCCCGCACGACCTCAATCAGAAGCATAGATTGTCGTCCTTATTATTCAGCCCGCGTTAGTTGACACTGTTACGGTTATGAAGCACGGTATACGTGTCGTACTTACAATAAAAATGAGTTTGTTGACCCTTTCAGAGGACCAACACATTCAACGTACTCGATAGTTCTTCGTTGTTCATATATTATCAATAGATTCCCCATTTGGCATTCCCGAAGTTCAAATATTGAGAACATTGAATTATTAAAATTCAAATGTTGAATTATTGAAGTTCAGATATTGAATTGTTGAAGTTTAAATATTGAATTATCGAAGTTCAAATATTGAAAATATTGAATTATCGAAGTTAAAATATTGAAAATAATGAATTATCGAAGTTCAAATATTGAATTATTGAAGTTCAAATATTGGAAATATTAAAGCAAACATCGCGGAGAGTTCTGTCGGATATTATTTTCGTTAGGGAGGAAATTTTCCAAGGTTTTCCGACTGCATTGCCGTACTTCAGTGTAGGACTGGTTCAGTCACGCCTACCAATATGCAACCGGCCGTGCAGACTGCAGTTCTGCTGCGCGGGTCGCCACTCTGCAGGCGCCGCGTACGATCACTTTTACCTCCGAACACTGTGCAACGTCCCGTTGAGGTTTTCAAGATCACAGCGAGAGAACATTGATAGGGAAACTCGTAAAGCTTGTTGTTATCGTTTAAAGAACTCTCGGGAATACGCCGAAGAATTACGTGAATGTTGATTGCAAGATAAAGAAACGTTAAATAACCAAACGCAAATTCTCTTGGCGATTTTGTTTGGGAATTCTTACACGGACAGTTATTATTACTCCTGACACGAAATTGTTATTTGATGTTGACACGATCTGGTATTTGTTTTAATACAATTAGTATTTGATAGTCATGGAATTAGTATTTGATATTAATGCAATTAGTATTCGATATTAAAAGAATTAGTATTTGACATTAAACGATTTATTATTTAAAATTAAAAGAATTTGTATTTGATATGAAAAGAATTGGTATTATATGTATAACAGTGTGTATCTACCAGTGTGTCTCACATCGGGGAATTAAAATGGGTTGTCATCGCGTATCGGTAAGACTCTCTGCGAAAACACGTCGGTTGTTTTTGTTGCGGCATATTTATGCATAGTTTAAACTCTCTATCTGCATTCCGAATGTAAGGAGGGGCTCCGTTGAGTTCATTGGTCATTCGGTAAGTTGGTGACTCATGTGCGAGAGCTAGCAGCAGACTCGTGTGTGCCTTCTCCCCTTCGGTACAGTTCGGTACTTCGCCCCTTTAGAACGGAACACACGCTTACGCCCGCATAACGCAAACCGTAGAAAACACACGACTATTTAACGTTGTAAACCGAGCCGGCGTTCAGGGCCGCTCGTGCCTGGACACTGGACCCTGTACCCCTGTACCCTTGTACCCTGTAACCCGTACCCTGGACCCCAGACCCCGGACCCCGGACCCCGGACCCCGGACCCCGGAACGAACCGACGCACAGTGGACCCAAACGCCAATCTAGCTGATAAAAAATCATAGTGATCAGACGCAGCTTCCTATTGCAACTTGTACGGAGTTGTAGTAACCGGGAGACTTGACTCTTTAAATTTATGGTAATTTGGATCACAAAACATTTTTTTAAACTTTTTATAGTCATTTACATCAATGTAATTTTAGAGAGAAGAAGCATTTCCGCGGAAATTAAAGTTACTAGCGTTTTTAGTCATGGAATGAACTGAAACCGACACTAAAATAAAAACCTCACACACAAATGTTCAATATAATGGCTGCAATATTCTTGAATTTTTCCAGAATTGTCAGTTGAACGGTACAAGAGAAACGAGGGGAAAAGTGGTAGAACAGTGTCGGGGATTGACGGAAAATTGGGTGAAAGAGTGTGAGATCGTTCCGATGCGAATGGTTTTAAAGAAGAAAGTGGTGGGAAGTAACGGCGAACAGTGCGGTATTTGTCCGATTTCAGCGGCCACAGCTAGTTCAAACTAATTAGCTCAATATTGAAATTGCTGTAACTTTTCTAAAATTTATCCAAATTTGATGAAGAAGGACCATTTTAAAGCTTGGAATTTCTACTTTTTGTATTGTATATCGTTTTAACGTTATTCGTCTATTTTATATCCACTTTTGACAAGTATAATCATTTAAAATTAAAATATCTCTTCAGAATAGTTATTACAAAGACTAATCAATATTTTTATGTTATTCGTCTATTTTATGTACACTATCGAAAAGTATAATCATTTACATTTAAAATATCTTTTTAAAATACTTATTATAAAGAATGCTGTGTTTTAAATATATGTATATACAATATATCCATGGCGTAAAGTATGCATTTTCCAATAGGGAGTTCTACATGTCTAAGAAATTGAAGATGACCTTCACGTGACTTTCAAATGTCTATCCAAGGTCAAATCAATGATACCATTTTATGTTCCCCTTGAAACCATGCAACTTTTTTTGTGAAACATTTTTCTCGAAAATGCTTCATTTCCGAGATATACGTTGGTTACACTTTCATGGACTCACCTTGTATATTATTTAAATTTGATGAGTGTACTGTTTTCTTATTTTAGTGTATATTATATGTTTATTATTATTATTATTCAGTATTTACTTAAGTTAATACGTAGTTATAGCGAATGCAAACATGCAAGATGTGAGAAATGCCGCGATTTTTTGCATCTTAATCAAAAAACTTCAAAGAATACAATGGCACAGAAATGAACACTGAGACTCGCCCGAAGGTATAACAAAATCATTACCGAAGTCTTAGAATCATCAAGAATGTGACTCATCGTTGTTTAGCTTTACATATTAATAATTACAAAAATGTGTATAGCACACAAGTGAATTTCTCTTAAAACTATATCCTATATTTAGCTAAAAAAAAGCTTCTATAAAACAAAGATCTGTTAGTGTATGTAGATAAGGTAAAACATAAATGGGAAAATGTAATGAGAGATTGTTCCTCGTACATTCAACTAATTGAAGCCACAAAAATTTTAGAATTTATGTAAAATTAAAAAAATTGAATATTTCACCGCTGAAATCGGGCAAATACCCCACTGCGCGGCACGGCAATGTCGGCGATAGTTAGTACGGGCCTGAGGGTCTCGCAATCCTTCAATAAGCGGTTGTCGAGGTTCCCGAAGAGTTGGCTCAGTGGCAGCGATCGCTGGCTCTCGAGTACAATCGTTTCGTGCGGCGAGTGTCAATAGAGCTACGCCTTGAATGTGCACGTGTTTCCCTCGACCTACCCGGTGGACTAACGAATTCTGAAATGTCCTCTCGGCGGAACGACGCAACTGATTCACCAGAACGCAAGTGATTCATCCAGGAATCGTGAACAAATCCTTATCAATTTGGTAATCGACCTCAGCGTAGAGATAAATCGAGATATCAAATCTGTGAATGCGATCAAGTGCGATTATCGAACACCGTCACTGTTACTGAACGTTGTTTTCGTTTTCTTCGACGTTTCTGTTCCCGATTTCTTAGTTTTGTGGTTTTAAAGTGGTGTTGAGGATGAAGAAGTTGATGCAACGTGTGAAGAAGTTGTGTGAATGAAGTTGAAGCTGAGAGGGATTTGGATAGAAGGAGATTCTTCGAGATGGTTCACACGAGTTATGCTCAATGGGCTTGCCTGCCCTACACGTATCGCAACAAGGTTCGTACCTTAAGGTATGGTTATTCCTTATGAATTATCTTCTCAACTATATTCGTCGTATCGAAAAATGTGTCCAACGAAAGTTGTAGATCCGAACGGGCTGCGTCTTCTATGTTTTTTACTTTTTCTCGTAGAACAAACGGTTTTTGAGAAAACTTGAGAGAAACATTGGACCAAGTGGATTAAACATTGAAATAATGAATTCATGCTGATAAAATCATTTTCCTCGAATATCTCGTATCGAAAAATGTGTAGATCTGCACATTCTGTGTCCTTTATGTGGTATAACTTTTTTTTCATGGAACGAACGGTTTCCGAGAAAAACAAAGGAAACCTTCACACCAAATGAATTACGTATTGAAATGATGACTTTAATATTCGCAAAATCATTTTTCTCGAATATCTACGAAACTATTTATCGCATGACAATGTGACAGATGAAACCTGTATATCTCAACATTCTACATCTTTTATGTCGTATCACTTTTTCTCATAAGACAAACGGTTTTTGGCAAAATTGAGGAAAATGTCAGTGACGCGTCTCTTATCTTGACCGGTCGACCCTCGCTGTCATTTTTCTCAATTTTCTCGAAAACCATTTGTTATACGAGGGAAAGTGATACAACATAAAAGACGCAGAATTTAAAGATCTACAGATTTTGTTGGACACATTTTTCGATGCGGTGGATAGTTTCGAAGATATTCGAGAAAAACGATTTTCCTATTTTCCATTAACATTTTCTCAATTTTCTCGAAAACCGTTAGTTTCACGGTAAAAGTGATGTGACATAAAAGACGCAGAATGTCCAGATCTATAGGATTGGTCCCATAACAGTCTCTGATCAACATATTCAGTGACCCTCGAGAAAACGATTTTCCGAGCAAAAAATTCATTATTTCAATTTCGTCCGAAGTTCTTCTTAATTTTCTCGGAAATCGTTAGTTTTAGGAGAAAAGGCGGTACGACACAAAAGACGCAGAATGTGCTCATCTACAACTTTTGTCTGACATATTTTTCGATGTGGTGAATTGTTTCGAAGATATTCGAGAAAAACGACATTATGATCAAGGTCGTTGGACCCTGAGCGAACTCTGTAACGAGCCAAGTACAATGTATAACAAGGCGGTTCAAAATTAACCGTAAATTAACTGCGAAAATAGGGTAAAAAGAGGAGGAACAGGGACAAACGTGACGAAACACGTCAGGATGCTGATAAAGACAGAGATGAAGAGAGAGAGAGAGAGAGAGAGAGATACGCTTACAAATCGGCGATTCTAATATTGTCCTAGGTGCTGGCCGGTGGCTCGCGACAAACCGGACGCGCGCAGTGAACTAACCGTCTCGACGCTATCGACATCAACCGACTCGTTGTCGTTGATCTCTCACGAATCATTTTTTAATTGAGTAAACACAAAGAAAAAAGAGAAAAAGTAAAGGATGTTGTGAATGGAATAATGTTTTTTTTTATGAAATAGTTAGGTTAGTGAACGGTGTAACCAGTGTAGTATGTACATTCTTACATAGTGTTACGCCATCGTTTCAACGAACGGAAATTAATCGTTGCTGCTGGTAGGTGATTGCCTCTCTTCTTGTTCTCCGACCCTGTACACGTGTTTCGGCGAATACGTATTCCAAAGTGTTGCGATTATACAACTTCAAACTCTAAAGTCTTACAATTGTAAAATTATAAAATAATTCTATGGTTGCAAATTTGTGAAATCTTAAAATTTAAAAATTCAAAGGTTGAAAAGTTGCCGTTTTAAAATCGTAAAAGTTTATAATTCCAAGGTTGCAAAGTTGCAAAGTTTTAATATTGCAAAGATGAAAAGTTGTAAAATGGTAAAATTTGAAAATGCTAACGTTGTAAAGCCACAAAGTTTTAAAAGTATAAAAGCTTATAATCCCAAAGATGCAGAGTTGTAAAATTATGAAATTATGGAATTGTTAAATTGAAAAATACGTATTCGATTCTCAAAGAAGAGTGCGAATTTGAATTTGAATCGTAAGGAATGCCGGCGCGTGGCGCGCCGGCTTCCGTCAGAATTTCCGCGAAACTTGAGACGCGACCAGCAAATGGCTATTTTAAAACGAACTACGTTTTCCTGAAGCTCGTCAGTCGAAGGTCACTCTAGCGACGCTACGAAAAAAAAACAGTATCGAGTATTTACGTTGCGAAGTACGTTTCCAAACCATGGAATTTAATTGAATTTCGTGAAACAGTATGGGAAACTAGGTCTTTTCGTAAGCTCTTATCTGATTCAGGTAAACTGAAAAAGGTTTGGTTAAACGAGTTGTTCGTTGCAGCTATTCTGACAGACGCGTCAATAATTGATAAAATCCAACAGACATCTGTTTCTCATCAAATTTTATTTTACCACGTTTTTTCCTCTGGTATCATCTCCGATAATGTGGGTGGGCGTTTCTACGGTACTCTCGATGGACATGTACCAATGGCTTGAGTTGCTAGTTAGACAGTGGACAATGTACATACCCTGTGGCCGGGCTGATACTCTCGTCTCGTCTAAATTGAATTAACTCAGGGTGAGATCGACGAATCGTACAATTGGATAGGGCTTTGTGTAATTAACTGCAAGTGTACCAGCTACGCGCTACTGATCCCGTTTAACCTCTCGAGACACTCGTACACGTCGACGGAGGGGAGCAATTAATTATTGGGGTATTCGAAGACGTCTAAACTGAAGTTTCGATCGTCTCGAACCGCGTTTCTTTAATAAAATTGACTCTGTTCAAATAATAAATTGGGTTCAGGGTTGTTCTAAATAATTATAAATTGTTTTTCTTGATTATCTTCTGAATTATTCGTCCTGTTGAAAAATGTGTGCAACGAAACTTGTAGATCTGGACAGACTACTGCGTCTTTTATGTTGTATTACTTTTTCTCGTAGAACAAAGGTTTTTGAGTAAACTTGAAAAGAAGTCAGACAAAGTCAATTAAACATTGAAATAATGAACTTAATGCTGATAAAATTGTTTTTCTCGAATATCTCATAAATTATTGGCTATATCAAAAAATGTATTAGACAAAAGTTTTAGATATGGATAGACCGCGTCTTTTACATCTGTTTGCTTTGTTTCGTAGAACGAACAGCTTTAGTTCCTTGTCTGAATGGATCTACATATTTTCTTTCACAAATTGTTCGATCCGACAAATAGGTTAGAAGATACCCTAGTAAAACGATTTTACGAGGTTAAATTAATTAGTTTGAACAACGCTTAAGGTGCCATAGACGAAATCCCGACAAATTCTTGTCAATAAATGCTCAATAAATAAATTCTATTGAAAATAATTATACTACGTTCGTCGATAACGTCGATGTTATTTGTTGCTGTAGTTCCACATTTTTCCACGCATCTCAGAGTTCTTCATTACCATCGATCTCAGTTGGTAATTCAATTCAGCAGGAATTCTACTAGCTTCAGTGATTTTCATTAATCATTAGCAATAAAATATCAGGTTTGAAAGTCTTCGTCAAGAAACTTTCCAGCATGTTGAAGTTCCGAACATCCGGTCAGCGAAAGTACACGGTGAGAAAATCTGAATGCAAAATATTTCGGAACTTGCAAAGTGTTGCGGAAAAATGTTGTTTCGCTCTTTTTTAAGCTACAGATTTTAGTCTATACGAGATATTCGCAAAAATACTATGTTTTATATTAGTGAATAGTGGTTAATTATATAGTCAAATATCGAAATATTTAGTATGTCACATGTCGAAAGGAAGGGGGGGGGGTTCTAAATTACACCATAGAAAGTACCCAGAGAAAAGTTTTGAGTACGTAAAATGTATATAATACATTTATGATTAATAAATAAATGTATACGAGAGAGATACAAAAAAAACACAAGAAGAAAAAGGAAAAAAATATCTTTTTCACACCATATATATATATATATATATATATATATATTGTATTGTAATTATATGTAAGTGATTAATTGACCAAGTGATTTATTGGAAATGTGAATTTTCGTTGCAGGTTAATCCCGGAAGTAAAGCGGCTCAACAGGGAGTTAGGGAAGGCGATTTAATCAGCAGTATCAATGGAAGAAGCACTCGGGATCTAACGAACAGCGAGGCGCACGCACTTTTACGGAATGCGGGGGACCAATTGAAGCTTGGTTTGAATCAGTAAGTGAATTTCCGAAAGTTTTTTCATTATGGCTCTTATCCTGTTCGATTGAAAATTTTGAAAAAATTCAGGAATATTGCAGCTATCTGAACGCACATCTGTGATTTTTTTAAAAGAATTTTTGGATTTGAAAGTGTTAATGGAACTGTCTACAATAAACTCCACAATAAATTTACAAATACCTTCTCCTTTTTTATAAAATATTATTATCTAAACAGTTAATTATTTTAAATGTTCGTAAACTCGTTTGTTACAATATATTTCTTTCGATTCGCAGGGAAAACATTGGTTCGCCGAAAAGACGAATTTATAAGAGCAGTCTCCAGGAGAACACCACTACTGAAATTCTCAGTAGTAAGTGGCATTTAATTAATTAATTATTAAATTTTGGCAAATAATTTCTGCAATTTCTACTTTGAAACTGCATAGACACATACAATTTTATTACAATTTTTTTATTTGTCGCAGATTTACAAATTTATAAATTGCAATTTTAAGCTGCAAGCTTTATCCACTAATTGGAACCTTGTCCATTTATGTATCTTTTCTTGACTTGGCTTCTTTAAAAATTATTAGACTGTAAAATATAAATTGAAAATTTTTCGAGATTTGATAAAGAAAATTTGTCAAAGAAATATTATCCTTGGTTTTTTTAAATAATATTAAATAACTGATAATATATATAATATTAATGAATGAAATAATATTATATAAGTGAAATATTTATTCACGATCGAAGTCACATTTAATAAGAGATAATATTGTTAACCTTGTATTATTTTTGAGTTTAGTGTATTATTTCGTTTTTCTGTTGCAGGGACAACGACAACGAAACATATAAGTGCAACGAACACGCAGATTGTGTCGACGGAGTCCAAGAAGAACGAAAAGAACGAAAAGAGTGAGCACCAATTTGTATTATTGTGCATGCATCACCTTCAACCTTCAGCCTTCGCGTGACTAAGGGTGGGTCACTCGAGATCCACGTCCTATTAAGGCCACTAAGTAATTGCGTGATCTTCCCAGGCTGTTTCGAAAGCATATTTTAAGAACAAATTTTTCTAATTCGTTCTACTCACATTCATATAGGAACATTATTAGTTAATGATGAACGAAATCCGAAACGTGTCCATCACCAAAATACATACTCTGGAATTTGTTTCAGATTCTTAAATTAAAAATCCTTTTCGTGAAAAATCAAAAACCTCAAGAAAATTCAGATTTTTCCGGGTTTTTGATTTTTTACGAGCAGGATATTCGAGTTAAAAATCTGAAAAAAATTCACGAACCATACTGATAACAATATGTCGGTACTGCAAAAATATAAATGTGATTGCTCCAGAACTTCCATGTGAAATTCGAAATTTTTGCAGTTTTTGCATTTTTAACAAGCAGGATTTTCAATTTGAAAATCTGAAATAAATTATAAAGTATGTGTGCAAGTGGTTAACATGTGTCTATAATTTTTCTGCGAATTTTTGAACACTAACTAGGGTGAAATATGCGAAAAACTGATTTTTCGATTCAACATGACTTTCGATTTCACGGTTGTCATGCTCGCGAGGGTCTCGTAGCCATCTCTACGGTGCACCTGCTTCCACATAATAATCATAGTCCTAATTTGTGTTCCTTGAACGGTGGCCGCACCCCTTCGTTCACCTGGAAGAGACGCCCTTCTAAGGCGACCCTCTTTTTCCTTTTCAAACTACTGGACCCACCTTCTGTCAGTATTCTTATACACCTTGTCCAGCGTGCGTCGTCTATCATTCGGTTACATTTGTGTTTAAGAAATTACACTAGTATTAGTATCAGTGTCGGGAATTGTGTCAATGAAGATACCAAGCATTTTCGGATAAAAAGCATTATCAACGTTCTGTCACTCGGAAATCGGAAACCGGAAACACACGGTGACTCTGAACAACTTTGTGTTGGTTAACATTGGTAATTCGAAACACAGAATGTTATCGGTATGCTTCTTCGATTTAATTCGCGAGCGGTCACGTTTGATCGGCGCTGTCGCGGCGAATTCGCCGTTCTAGTTGCGTAATTGGAACCGGAACTGGATCGAATCGAACGGAAATACATCTTCAATGCTTACAACCTTTAACGATCACTGTGATCCGAAGCAAAAGTATTTGTAACCATCGCTGTTTGCAGAATAATATGATACAACATTCCTAAATTATTATTGGAACATTATTAGAATATACTAGAATATTTCTATTATATAGAAAGAGAGAATATTTCTATTACTGAATATTCCTAGAATGTATTAGAATATTACTATTGTAGAATATTTCTATTATAAAATATTTCTATTATGGAATATTCCTAGAATATTTTACTATTATAGAATATTACTTAAATCAGATGAGAAAATGTTCTGACATTTACCGAAAAATTTACGAAAGATGCGATTCTTCGGTTGCTCGCAATGCTTCTCGAGCATCAATCAGCCAAGTTGTCCCTCGGACTCTGGTCAAGGTGTGGCCACATTAAGCAGAGGAAAAGTGTCGAAAAAGACGAAGAAGAAGAAGAAGGAAGACATCAGCTTTCGCAGAGGATCTCGAATTCTTCGGTTGATCCGCTCGATCCGCTCGTCCTTGAAACGCAACAGACGGTTCAGCTCGAAACACTTTGAGACGCATATTCGCGGCCGGAAGAGTCTTTTTAAACATTCGAAATTGAACGTGGACGAGCAAGGAAACGAGAAGATTGTTCCGAAGATTAAATTGGACGGAACTAAGGGAGGAAGTACAACGAGGAAGAAACAAGTTGAGCATGAAGAGCAGCCGGTACCCTCCAAGTTCCTCATCGAGCCTCCAGCTAGGTTCCGAAACGAGATGGGATATAGGGGAAATTTGGAGGAGAAACTGAACACTTTAGACATGCGGAGAATCAACACTGTAGCCATTCCCATTTCTGATTCGAGCTCGATGATCATTTATCCGTGGAATAATCGGAGAGTGAAGTATTGGGATGGCCTCGGTGATTCTAAAAAGGGAAGAACGAATTTTGGAAGGCTATACGTCGACACCAAGGACATCCAGCGAACCATGATCGATTTGTTTGCGAGGCCGTCGATTTTGAAGAAGAAGAGGGTTCAGGCTGCTCGAGGTATTCTTTTCGAGACGAAGAGTGTTCGGTTTGAGGAACGAGATTCGCAGCAAGTGGATAGTAGAAGGAATTTCGACATTGGAATTGAAGATCTGAAGTTGATAGAGGAGAAACAGAGTGTAGTTACACTTTTAGATGTTGGGCGGACTCGTCTTTCGGTGGACGATGATGGAATTTGTTTCGATAGCTGCTCCGATGCGAAGTTTCGTGTCGATAAAGGATATGGTAATTTCTGTGAATTATTTCTCGATTATAAATATGGCTGGACGCACTTTTACTTGAAATTAATGTTTAATAATTGAAGTTTTTGGGTAAATATGATATTTAATTGTCTATCTTTCGGTTTAATCTGAATTCTGATTTTTAATATGAACTACTAGTGAAGTTTCTAGGGTAAACTAGTGAAATTTAATTTTTAGGATAGAGCTAATTTGTGAATTATTAATCTTGACGAGGGACAAACTAAAATTTAATATTTAATAAAAGACAGTTTATACAATTTTAAATTACCAAAATCTAATTTTAGGTGGTCTAATTTGAGATCACGCTTTCCGATTGTGTAACGGCTCGTGGACGAGACAATAAAATATGTTTTTCACCGGTTAATGATATAACTAAAGAGGTGCATGTATTGAGATCGTAGGAATCTCTGTGGAGGGTTAGGTTTTAATGCGTGTCGAACGCGTGGACGTAAAGGACGAAAGATGGAAGATGGAGCTGCGGAAATACAGGCTCGGCCTCTGCGGGGCATGACGCCAACCCGCCGCACCCTCGAAATGTCCGTGTACACTATTCGACGCCGATAATCATGCGACAGACATAACTAGAAATCCATTCGAACCAATATTGTTACTTCCCATATAATTACTCGAACGATTACATTTGCTAATAGCTTCGAAAATATGACCGCCATTTGATAACTTGTATTATATAATTCGCCACTTTAAAGTTCAATTTGCATTCAAACTTTGTTGCAGGTACCTCGAATTAAATTTTGGAATTTTAGAATTGTATAAACTGTATTAATTTTATTATTGTTTTATTCGTTTTAGATTTTGGGAATTCAGAATTGTCAACACTATGTTTCATCGTTGTTATCAGTTAAGAAATAATACAAATATATTATGTGGATTCTGTTGAAAGATTCTTCTCGCTAACTTGAAAATGAGATTTATTTATTCATTTGAAAATTAATGAACGAAAATGAACGAACAGCTTCTTGAAACATTATCCTTGTTGCTTTATGTTTTAACATTATTGTTGAATCTTAGTAATCATAGTAATCATTTTTAGCCGAAGCATAACCACTCCCCCACTGTTTATAATTGCTATACCATTTTGCCTTGACTTGAGAGCAATCTCGGATTAGCTCAAGCATTGCGAATGGTCTTGTTGGCCTCATCGACGGAACGATTACGTGGTTAATAAGCGTCTTGATTGCGTCTTGATTGTTCCCTTGATTGATCGACCCTTTGTGCGACCTTGGGCGTCAAAGGGCTGGAAAACAATTGTTAATTCGTGGTTAATTCAAGTTTAATTTACAAGATTCAATTACAATTCACAATTATTATTTGATTTCAATTTATAATATTCAATATTTAATTTCATTTTACAAGATTCAATTTCAATTTACAATACTCAATTTTAATACACAACATTCAATTTCAGTTTTAGTTCCAATTCACAATATTCAATTGAATAAAAGTTGATATGAATATTAACACGGGTATTTACATTTGTATAGAACTCTTCATACTCAAACTTCACAAACTTGATTTAAATTCGTAATTTACAATTAATAATTCGAGCAACGTATTGTCAATAACAATGCCATTAAGTGGTACATTGAATCCGGATTAAAAATTCATAGAAGAGCAAACTAATTACCATTCAGAGATTGACACACAACACGAATGGATTTCGAATTGAAATAATAATATTTATGATCAAATGAAACAATTAAATTTATTACAATCAAATTTATAATGATCAAATTAAACAATCAAATGGACTTCTGTTACGAACCAGAGCCAAAGTCCTAAAAATCGATAACTCTATTTTCATTGGAATCCTTCCGCATCGAATTCGTTGCGCGATTCTGTTGTTATCACGGTGATGTAATGAAAAGTGTGCAAATGAATGGGTGTGCTCCGCGATAGTATTCGTTCCGCTATTGTTTACTCGGAAGGAAGTTCAGCTCGGAAATGGTTGTATTCACGGACTGTGTGCCTCGAATACTCGCACGACTCCTTTCAATGTATGTGTGCACTATACAAACGAGGGGTACAGTGACGATAAAAAGTGTTCCCTTCCAAAATCTTTAAATCGAACTTTTTTTTTAATAATTAATCTTACCAATGTAATCTACAATCTTGGAACTGCTTTAATATTCACAGTCTGTACGAATTAATAATAACGTTCCTTATTGCTAAATAATGTATTTTTTATTTTTATAAAATATTTCGATTCTCAAATCATTTGAAATTTTTAATAGTTTTAATATCCACAGTCTGTACGAATTAATAATAATGTTCCTTATTGATAAACAATATTTCAATTTCAATTTCAATTTATGAGGTTCAATTTCAAATTACGAGATTCAATTTCAATTTACAATATTCTATATTACAATTTACAATATTTTATATTACAATTTACAATATTCTATATTAAATTTCAATTTACAAGATTCAATTTCAATTCACAATTATTCTATTTTAATGTACAAGTTTCAGTTCAATTTCCAATATTCAATTTCAATTTCCAATATTCAATTTCAATTTCCAATATTCAATTTCAATTTACTAGATTCCATTTCAATTTACAAGATTCCATTTCAATTTACAAGATTTAATTTCAATAAATCATTAAAAAATTTTAATAGAAAATATGTTTGAAGAAATCACTCGTGGAAAACATGACCGCAATGGATTAAATGGGCAATTTTCGAAATTACATAAACAACGATAATTGTTAGCGAAGAGGGGGTGGGGACTGAAGCGTGTTTCACGGCTGGCGGACCTGTTCGCGCTCGTCGTCAGTCGGTTCCCGCGATTCATGGACCCCAGAGGCCATGACGGAGATTCGTGGCCCTTTGACATTTCATTCGGAACTCGCTAGCCACTGTCGCGCGAACCCACTGCTAGTTTTCGTGATTTTCGTGCTATTCAGGTTAGTTTGATACTATTTTACCACGTTTTCGTCGCTCTATTGGTGTTGGAATGGAAATTGATCCACGCTCGACTGTCGAATTAATTTATTTACTAGAGCACAAGGTAGCAAGTCAAAATCTGTTTATTTTGTAATTCATTTGGGAAGATTTCAAGAAAAAATAGATTGAAACAGATTAAATAATTATTTTGGAGTTTTAAATTTGTTTGGAATTAGGTTAATACTGAAATGGTTGGATAAATTATTGATGAAAAACATTCGAGATTCAATATTAATTTTCGAATATTTTGGAATTTGGTAAATATTAAAATGGTTAGATAAATTATTGATAAAATAAAAAACATACGAGATTCAATATTAAGTTTAGAATTTCTGGAATTAGGTAAATATTAAAAGTTAGTTACATAAATTATTAATATTAAAAAAACAATACGAGAGATTGAATATTAATTTTAGAATTTTTGGAATTGGGTAAATATTAATATGGTTGAATAAATTATTAAATAAAAAACATCGATAAGATTAAATAATTATTTTGTAATTTTAGAATTGTTTGGAATTAGGTAAATATTGAAATTGAATTTTCATATAAATTTAAAATTCAGAGAACATTCTAAATTAGAATATAAATTAGTATATTCATTGAAATTCACATAGAGATTAATAATTCGTAGAAAATTATATATATATATATATATATATATATATATATATATATATATTTATAGTACTATATTATATGCAATAATGTCTGTACTATATTGTTTATATTTTTCATTGTAAATTCTTCGATAACGTGTTCTAATATAATTTTCAAATTTGTTCGGTTCTCGCAGATGACACAAAATCCGGCTACAGCTACGTAAATCAAAACGGTGGCCCGAAAACTTCCTCGATCGACCAACGAAGCGACTGCAAATCGAGTAAGTAACAAAAAATATTTAACATTTGTTCAAAATCGTTTAGAACATTTTCGAATGTTGAATTGCATGAATGCAAAAAAAATGAGTAAACACACACACGCTTCTTCTCTCTTCCGCCATTTCTTGTTTGTTTTTTATTCAACCTCTCAGCAATATTCGAGAAATCTGAAAAAGAATCAAGAACAATGATCTCTCCCGATATCCAACCGCAGAATTCTTCGAAATCGTACGAAAGATGCTTTTTTTCTTGTAATTCTAATAGGTTTTCCAGAAAACTAGACGACATTAATATTTTCTTATCCGAAACCGTTACCAAAATACTTGTGACGTTTTTCCGGTTAAAACGAGTACAAACACGACGTAATTCGAGGTTCGTTTGCTCGCGCGATTCACGATTTAGTGGAACGTCGACTATCCGAACCCGTAACTTTCGAACCGGTGAATTCCTAACGTTGGAACTTGGATTTTGGCATCGTCTCGACAAGATCTAAAGGATCGCGGAAGAAAAAGGCGAAAATTTTTGGTCCTCTCATCGAAACCTACAATTTCCCATAATAAAAACATAGAAAATTTCGAATAACTACAAATTTCACGGACCAATATTCACGAACGCTGTTATTGTTCGCTGTATGTTCGCGACCGGTCTTGAAAAGTCAGTGAAAGAAAAGCTACCCGGGTTTCCTTAGGATTCCCCGAATCCTCGGAGTACGCGACAGACACGGAGGAGCTGATCACGATGCCGCAGAACGCGCGAAACCGTCGGAATAAGCGCATCCGCAACAGGAGAAGGAACCTCCCACAGCGGCCCGAGAATATCCGAAGCGTTCCGAAAACCTCCCAAGCTCCTGACGACGAAGAAACAACGAACGAAACTACGAATAAAGAAGAAAAAACATACTTAGAAAAAGCAACGAGCAAAGAAAGAACAACGAACAAAGAAGAAACAACAAACCTAGAAAAAACAACGAACAAAGAAAGAACAACGAATAAAGAAGAAACAACGAATGATTCGCCTGAAAACCCCACAAAAATAGACCAAACGTCGAACAAAGAACAATCAGTAAACCTGGAAGAAGCAACGAACAAAGTACAAGCAACAAGCCCAGAACGACCGCCAGACACAGTAATGACCACGAACCAAGAAGAAACAACAAACCTAGGAAAAGCAACGAACAAAAATCAAGAAACAACGAATGACCGGTTCGAAAGAGCAACAAACCTAGAAAAAACAACGAACAAAGAGCAAACAACGAGTAAAGAAGAAGCACGGTCCACAAGGTTGAAAGAAGATCGGAAAAGGATCCAGAAGCTGACGTTGAAGCCGGACTTGAAGGTGTTCGAGGTGAAAATGATCAGCACATCGCCTCTAGCAGCGACGATCGACCACATCCCCGGTGTTGGGATCTTGGAAATCGGTAGCAAGAATTCTGTAACAGTTTCCGAGCCGGTGGAGTCCTTCCCGACCCCGAAGAGGAGGCAGAGGTTGCAGATCCGCGACGTCAGCGACTGTGACGTCTCCGCGTCCACGGATTGCGTCAGGCCTGTGATTGTGGAGGCGGAAAATGATGTAGAGGATGTCCAAAATGATTTAGAGGATGTCCAAAATGATTTAGAGGACGTCCAAAATGATTTATTGGATGTCCAAAATGATTTAGAGGACGTACAAAATGATTTAGAGAGTGTGCAAAAGGATTTAGAGGACGCACCAAATTTAGAGGATACACAAATCGTTTTAGAGGACGTCCAAGGACGTTCAGAGGACATCCGAGGCTGTGTTTGGGACAGTGTGATGCCGAAGGACGTGGAGAGGAAGCTGCGGAGCTTCATAGAGAACCTGAAGCTGCCTGTGTACCCTGAAGAGAAGAAGACAGTAGAGGAGAGGACGTTATCGAGTTCGAAGAGGATGAGAAAACGTGGGGGTTATGAGTTGTGGGAGGAGAAGAGGAGGTTTCTGGATTGTATACAGGAGGAGGTGGAGAGACTGTCAGAGGACGAGGAGCAGCACATCAGGGACTTTATTAATGAGGAGATTGGAAAGTATCGGAGGGAAGAGAGAGGGAGGAAGAGATTGGATGGGGTGGAGGAGGACGATGAGGAGTTAAAAATTGATGGAGAAAGTCGGTGGAGAGGGCAGAGGGTGACGATTAATGTTGTGGATGTGGATACAGACGAATTGGATCAGAGAATTGTTGAGGAGGTTCAGGGAATTCCTCTTCAACAAGAGAAGGAATTTAAGGAAGGTGTGTTAGATGTGGAGTTGAATCAGAAAGAAGAGGAGTTGATGGGACAATCAGAGTTGAAAGAGAACAGGAACAGCGGGGAGTCGGTTGAGAAGGTTTTTCAAGATTTGCAAGGTCACGAAGTGGATCAGAAATTGAAGGATTCTAATAGTGTGGACGTGAGGAAGTCCGAGGAGGTGATGATGGAGCAACCAGAGTCGAAGGAGGACGTGGACCAGGTTGCTGAAGAGTTGAATGTTGATAGAGGGAAGGCAAACATGATATGCGAGGATTTGAACAAGTTGGAAGAGAAGTTAATGGGACCAGAATCTGAATTGCAGCAAGTAGAGTCGCTATTTACGTCGGAGACTCTATTGCTGGAGTCCACAAAGGAGTTTTCCGAAGAGGTAGGCCACATAAAGGAGTTATCTGAGGAGCTAGGTTTCACAAAGGGGTTTTCTGAGAAGGGGCAAGGTCGCGCAAAGGAGTTCTCCGAGGAGCTAGGTTCCACAAAGGAGTTTACTGAGAAACTAAGTCCCACAAAAGAGTTTTCTGAGAAGGGACTAGGTTCCACAAAGTCGTTTTCTGAAGACCTAGGCCCCACAAAGTTGTTTTCCGAGGAGCTAGGTCCCCCGCCTCCGCCAAGGAGGTCCTCCAGCCTTGTGGACAATCCCCTAACTTCCCGGAAACCAATTCCACAACAATCTTTAGCAACTCTCTCTCACCCCGTTCGTCCTCCGTTGCCAAGAGCGACTCTGGCAGTGGACGATCCTCTCGGCATGATGGAAGGAGTTCACAGCGACCCGAGCGTCAAGAATATCCTCAAGGTCCTCAGCATCGTAGACACGACATCCACGCTCTCCGTCGATCTTCGCGAGATCATCGACGATCTAAGGGACCCCGATGGTGACACGCGGAATAATGACAGCATCGCCGCGTTGTGCGAGCGTGCGGCGAGACTTGGCAGTCGGACAGGTCCTGAAATAACGCGCGGAGGATGGCGGTCGATCGAGTCGTCGACCACAGTTCGACCAGCGATGGTCGAGATGTCGCAAAGTGTGAACAGTGACGAGGAAGAAGCTGAAGGAGGAAGTGGAGAGCAGTGGGACCCGGAGAAGATCGAGGGTCGGGAGTCGTCCAGTAGCGCGACGTCCCTCAGCACGGTCAGGAGCAATACCAACGACGCTTGGCAGGCGGATATTCGCGAGATTCTCGCTGAGGAGGACAGGAAGGGCGCTGTTCTGGGGGATGCGTCCATTTTGAGGGACAAACTCTCCTCGCTAAGGAACGAGGAGTTGAATTCGTCTCCTGGACAAATAACCTGCTCTGTTGAGTCCAGTTTGAGGGGCAAGCTTTCCTCGGGGGTGGCTGAGGAGTTGAATTTGTCCCCTGGACCCATACCATCCTCTTTTCTTAAGACCACATCTAAGGACAAGCTTGTGGAGAGTGAGAATTTGAATTCGTCCTCCTCGGGGGGCAAGCTCTCTTCATCGCTGGAAGCTGATGAGTTGAATTCGTCGATTTTGAAGGAGCAGGTTTCCCCGATCAGAACTGGGGACTCACACACGTCCCCGGGACTGGAGCCCTCTTTTGAGGGCAAGGTCTCTTCTCTGGAGGCTGAGGACTCGGATACGTCCACTTTGAAGGGCAAGGACTCCTCGGCCGCCTCCACATTGAGGGGCAAGCTCTCCCCACTCAAATCCGAGGACTCTCCCACATCCCCTGGACCGATACCTTACTCCCCTGTAGAAGATCTATATTACGTTCCACTAGAGGAGAGTCCCTCGCCAGAATTACTGACGAACCTCTCTATCGGAAAGCTTTCGTCCTCGTTGAATGGAAATCCTTTGAATCCGAAGGACCTGTACCACCTCCTGGAGAATTCACCGGACTCCCTGGTCAGTTTGTCGGTGAGAAAGCTGTTGTCGATGCCGTACGGCCTGCAGGTGATCAACGAGATAAGTGGCCTGAAGTTCGACATCTTACGGACCCTGTACTCACCGGAGATGTCTACCATATTGCCAGCCGACCAGTGGACACCTGCTGTTCCAGAGCGGAGGAATCCTGCGATGGATAAATTCCATCCAGAGAGCTGGATAGGTCTGTCCACGTTGAGAGACCCCAGACTACTAGTCTGCCTGTCGCCGTCGCAGCAGAAGACGCGGCTCAAGACCAGCCCGGATAACCTGCTGAGTCTGCACGCGAAGTTCCTGAACCGACGCCGGTACAACGAGGAGGAGCCATCTCGCGTGGCCGTCCCGAAATTCAGGGTGGAGGTCAGGAGGAGGCAGCTTGAAGAGGAGGAGGAGGAGGATAGGCCCACGAGGCTGCTAGACATCCTCAAGGAGAACTGGGAGGCTGACGACGGCCGGAATCAGCGGCTGAGGGTCACCCAACTGCGGGACTGGATGAACCTTGCAAGGCGGAACGATGTTCTCAGCGACGATTCTCCGGTGGGACAGTCAGGGAAGAGACCGACGTTCGGTTTCGACCAATTAACGAAAATAATCGACGAAAGCTTGCCAGATCCTAGAGGGAAGAGGGTGGCTACAGATTCTGGAGGGAAAGGTAGGATAGAGGGCAGGGTGGAGCCTCCGGATCAAGGACAGGGAATCAGATTGACGGATAGTGGATGGAAAAAGTCGCCTGGGAGGAGGATAGAACTCCCCCGGAAGGGTTTGAACCCAGCACTCATAGACAATAAGGTGGGTGATGGACTAAGGATCAGCTTGGACAGCGCCATGATCGACAGAAGCTTGCCAGATCCTGGAGTGAAGAGGATAGCTGGGAAGAGGACTCTTGGGATGAGGATAGAGCCTCGTCTGGGTGTAAATCCAGCGCTAATAGACGACAGGAAGGACGAAGGAGCACGGATCGGCTTGAACAGCGCGATAATTGACAGAAGCTTGCCAGATCCTGGCGGGAGGACGCCCACGAAGAAGATAGAGCCTCGTGTGGGTGTAAATCCAGCGCTGATAGACAACAGGGTGGAGCGTCCAGCGCCGGTGAAGCGCGTGGTGAAGGTGGACAGATCCTGCATCGATACGACCAGCATCTTCAACCAGAGTCCTGCTAGGAGTCGTCTGGAGACGAGGAGGTTCAAGATCGAGGAGGATCTGAAGCAGGAGACCGCGGCGGAGATCTTGGGAAAGCTGAGGACACTGCGGATCGATGATCTCGGGAGGAATGGGGACTATTTGGGGCAGCAGCTGAGGGGTATAGAGCTGCTGGAGGATCAGTTGCGGAACGTGATATTAGCTGAGGAGGACGAGCGGATGGCTCTCGAGGAGTTTCTGAGGGTGAGGGGGGGTGGGATGATGGGAAAGGGTGGATGGGAGGATGTGGAGGGTAAAGGTGGTGAGGATGGGAAGAGGAAGGGACGGGAGGAGGGCAGGAAGGAAGATTGGAGGAGGATGGGACAGGAAGAGGAGGCCAAGGAAGAGGATGTGGGACAGGATTGTAAGCAGAAGGGGCAGGAGGAGGCCAATAAAGAAGATTGGAAGAGGACGGGACAGGATTTGAAGGAGGAGCGGGAGAAGTCCGAAAACGAGGATGTAGGGCCAGAACGGGAGCAGAAGGAACAGGAGGCCAATAAAGAAGATTGGAATCGGACGGGACAGGATTGGAAGAAGGAGGATCAGGAGGAGTCCAATAAAGAGGATCTAGGACAAGATCCAAGGCAGAAGAATACACTGAAGACTGGCGAGAGCCAAGAAGATGGCTCAGAGGTGCTCCAGAAGCGGGAGCAAAGGACGAGGACGGTGCGTCGTGGAGACGGTTTCCTCGAGGAGGAGTGCAGCGAGCATGTGGAGAGCGTTCTAGTGACCAAAAAGGAAGTTAGAGGCAGTGATGGGAGACGTGAGAGCCAGAAGAGAGTGCTGAGGAGGGACGAGGTGGTCGATAAGCGTGGACAGGAGTCCAAGAAAGACGATGGAGAACAGGCTTGGAAGAGGAGGTGCCAGGATTGCAAGAAGGAGGACCAGGAGGAGTCGAATAAAGGGGATGGAGGACAGGATTGGAAAAGGGGGTGCCAGGATTGGAAGGAGGAGCAGGAGGAGTCGAATAAAGAGGATGGAGGGCAGGATGGCAAGAAGAGGGGCCAGGATTCGAAAGAGGAGGACCAGAAGGAGTCCATTAAAAAGAATACAGGGCAGGATGTTAGAAAGAAGCACCAGGAGGAGTCCAAGAAAGAGGATTCTGGACCAGATAGGAGGACGAAAAGGACCGTGGAGGGTTCGGAGTCCTTCCGGCAGAGGATGTACGAGGAGTACGTGCACAAGGTGCTGGAGAGAGAAGAGCGGAAGCTGCGTAAGGTGGTGAGGATCAGCACCCACCAGGACATCAGGCTCGATGAGAGAAAGGGGCTAGGTGGTAGCAACGTTCAGAACGAGTTCATCGAGAAGGCTAGGAACAGGTTGAATAAATTTGGCATCCGCCTGGACCAGAGCGAGGGAGAGGAGCAAGAGACAGAGAAAGGGGAGGAGCACGAGGAGAGTTGGAGGTGCTATCTAGACTGCAAGGAACTCCACGGAGACTTGCCCAAGCACCTGATCGAGTTCCTCAAGATGTCCGACGACGGTGAGTCTCCCAGAACCCCGGATTGGTTGTTGTTGATCGCTGTTCACGTTGATCGATGAAGGTTTCAAGCTTTGAGGCGTTCCTGTTTGAGTGATCCGAGTGGATAGCTTCACTCGATACTTCGAACGAGTGTACTCGAAGAGGATCGAGCACCTAACAGATGCTAACAGTGTTGTTGATCGTTGTGGAGTGGTTTGTTGCGGTTTGAAGTGTTACAGTAGAAGCTCCTTTACTGTCCGGGTCGCTGTACGATCACCGTCCACCGCCTACCCCCTACACTGTTTTGCTGTCCTCTATGTATAGATCTATATATATTATCACGCAGTTGTAAATCGAAAATAGTATCCGGGTACGACCACTGTCCGTGCAGAACATGGCTGCTGGACAATAAAGGTGCGTTTACTGTGCATTGTGCACGTGAATTCTAGTTTTGACGTTTACTAACTTTACAGAATCGCAATTTACTGAATCATGTGTTGACAGTGGAGTGTCAACATTCAGAGAGATAATTATCGTCCAGTTTTTTTACGAAGATGTCGGAGGTTATCGATGTAGTAGTTCGATTAAGAATATGGGCGATTGACGATGGGAAAGTTTAATCGTTGTAGACATTCATTTTCATAGCTTCGAATTAAATATTCAATTAAATAGTGAATTAAATGTTGAATTAAACATTGTATTCAACATTGAATTCAATGTTTAATTCAATGTTTAATTCAATATTGAATGAAATGTTGAATTAAATGTTGCATTAAATGTTGAATTAAATATTGAATTCAATGTTGAATTAAATGTTACATCCATTTACACGATTTATTTGTCTTCGATTGTGAAAATCACGTGGACGAACAACAAGTCGATTTACAACTTGAGTTCATGATTCATTCGAAATGAGTTAAAGTTTAAATATAGGTGAGATCGGGAAATAGGCCAGTGTTCGTAGTACCGTAGAAAACATTTGCTCTCTCTCTCTCGCGCGCGTCCAGCTCCACACGCCGGAACCACTGTCTCTCTCAATTTTGGCTATTTCCGAACGGTTGCGACATAATCGACACACGCCATTTTCAATTTTAACTGGAGCCCCTCGCATTCAGACCTTAACCCTTTTCACAGCTGGCACCGAAGGAACTTTCGACATTCCCAATTTTTTTTTAAACCCGATAACAATTTATAAAAAATCTGAAAAAGAAACTGAGTACAATTGGTATGACCAATGTCTCGCCGCTGAATTTTTATTGAACTGGTATCTCGGAAACTTCAATGCAAAACAAATTTTTGATAAATTGCAGTTTAATTTTCAGTTTGAAAATTATGGTTTACCCTAATTTCTCTTGTCCTGGTCGATTGACAATTCTGAAAAAATTCAGGAATATTGCAGCTATCGCAACGCGCATCTATGAATTTTTTCATAATTTTCGGATTCGAAACCGAATTTTAAAAAATGAAACAATTTTGAAATTGCAGAGGAAATACTAAAATCTGTTGTCTCCGCAACTGTTTTCTTACATAAAGAGGAAGAGAGAGGAAGCGTAATCGTTTCACAATTTTTTCTCAACACGGTTTCGTTGCACTGCTAATTCGCACTTACACTGCTATCACACAAGCTCATCCACGCACGTGTATAATATATATGTATATAATATTGTATGTGTTGTTTAGAATTAGTTGCATTTCTTTTTTACATATTGGGCATGGTTTTTTTAGTTGAGAGAAGTGCTTGTGACAATCAGAGCGATCTATTGCACGAGATCGACAGTGCTTTGAGAATCGGCAGAGGATTTCTTTTTGGTAAAGGTGCGTTTACACTTGGTGCATGCTTTTCTCTATTAAAATATTCTATTAATATTAGAAAGTCATAGAAGCCAATAAAAACAGTTTTTTACTTTGCAGAAAAATTGTTGAAGGATAAAAAAAATAATTTTTGTCACAAACAAGAATTTTCGAAAAAAGAAAACTATTTTTATCTCGCATGAAAACTATTGAAAAATCAAAACAATGTTTAGTTTTCATAAAAATTAGCGAAAAATAAGAACAGTTTTTATTTCGATCGAGGAGCACACAAAAATTATTGCGTAAAATCGTTATAAAATCCAAGAATAATAGTTTAAAAAGATCTAAACGAAGAGACAAAAATGTGTCAGCAATATATCGGGGATAGGTGAGAAAACAATGGTTCCTTTGAATGCGAATTTTTAAACGTGACGAGACTACACACACACACACACACACACACACACATTTATAATATATATAGATGGCGGCGCGACGCAGCGGTAGCGTCGCGACGCATTTCAGTAGTTCGTCCGTCATCCTCGGAGCTCGTCCATTCGCGCGAAACACGATCGCGATTTCCGAATTCGTCGCGATCCGGGAAAAGATCGAAGGGACAAGTTATGATCGACAAAAGTGAGTGTCGATGCAATTTCGAATAGCGACAAGCGAATGAACGATCAATTGTGATCAATGAAAAGTGTAATTTACCAAGCAGTGGCCAGTTCAGGATAATTTCGTCAACCAATCGCTTACGAGCTGAAGGAAATTACGTTTTGACCGAGTTTTAACACAGTTTTAACAGAGTTTTAAGTTTCTACAGCTTTACCCTAACAGTTTCTCTTATCCTGTTGAATTGAAAATTCTGGGGAAAAAATCAAGAATATTATAGATATTATAACGCACGTCCATGAATTTTTGGACTCGAAACCGAATTGCGAAAAGAAAAAACAAGTTGATTCCATTGAGGCCACGAAGTAAATCAGGTTTTCCCCTAATTTCTTTCATCCTGTCCAATTGAAAATTCTAGAAAAAATCAGCCGCATTCTAGCTCCCTAAACGCGAGTTTATGAATTTTTTCAGAATTTTTGGAGTCGAAACCAAGTTTGCAAAAATAAAACAAGTTTCGATCCGAAAACTGTGTCGATTATAAGCATCGTTTCAACTTTGAAAAATTGTATAGGCAGAGTATATAGGACATATGGGCGGTTGATTCTTGTCGGAATTCATTCATTCTATATAGTTTGAACTTAACGCAATAAAAACTTCAAGACGGGACTTCTCGGGACTTTCTAGTTCTGCGTTACTAAAGTCGAGTAAACGGTATTTCCGTGGACGTGGCAGACGGTCAACCTAACCTTGGCGACTTGTCTCCGCTTTTCATTGGAAGCTCATCAAGCTCGCTTCGTTATTAATGGTCGGCGGTCGTCTCAAAAAGACGCGATTTAACGCGGCTCCTATCGTGATTTAAGATTGACGCAGCGTCTCGGGTTTCACAGTTAAAAATGTCGGGTTATGGATCCCTGAAACTTTATTTAAACCGAGATTTTATACAGGGTGTAGCAAAAATGATGTACTTTCAATAGGACGATGCAGGACGACATTTGAAGCATTTTTCTATTTGCGAAAATGTTCTACGTCGCTTCGTTTACGAGTTATTGCTAAAAAACCGGCGGAACAGCCGAACGCCACCTGGCCATGCGTCCCGACCATGCCCAGAGCCGTTTGGCCCCGCCCAGCATCGCACAGTGGGCCGGGAACGCGATTTTACTGACCAAAAGTCAATTTTCGAAGTTTAACATTTTAAAAAAACTTTTTTGGCTATAAAGTAATAATAACTAATTCGTTATCAGTGACCTCAAAAACATCTGATTACCAACTTTTCGAAATATCCAATGACATTTTGAGTTTTGGCCACTAAAATCGCGTTCCCGGCCCATTGTGCATCGCCTGGCTACGCCCAGGGACACCTGTCGCACGTTTTTCGATCATAACTCCTGAACGAAGCGACGGAGAACATTTTCGCACAGGAAGGAATTGTTTCAAATGATCTCAGGAATTACAGAATTGTATAATTATTAATTAAAAATTATTATAAATTATTGTAACGATTTTATTATATGGATTAGGATTATTCGACCAACTTGAAACATTTTCTTTATGATCCCAAGAACTATGTTGGCTATCGTACACCGATTAGGATAGGGTTAGGAGTTTCTTATGGTTTATCTATCATTATTATTAACATTCTATTAACGTGAAGAGCTGATGGAGTCCATAAACTCGTTTTTGTGATTTCAGAGAACGTTATGTTCGCCCCCACTTTTAAAGCATCGTCCGCGACACCAGGTACAGTTGCAAACGAAGCACTGTGTGACGTTTAACCGAATGTTTTATTGTACCTTTGTGTGCTGCCGTTGAAGACAATAAATAATAATAATTAATACAGTAATGATAAAAGATTCTGGACTAACACTAGCATAGAATTTACTTTTTTTTCTATTGTTCTGCTCAACGAAAAATGACGAAAAAACACATTAGGATTCTACACGGTGGTATACACGTCTATGAATTACTTCAGATTTACACATTTTTGGTTGATAAATAGATTTTTTTTTAAACCGGGAAGAATTGGGTTATGATAAAATCCTCAATCTCGCTATCTGGGTGACAATATGATTTATTTCTTCTCTTGTGCTGAACCAGAAGTTATTAAAAAATTCATCAACGTTCTACCTAATTATTTTTGGTTCAAAAATAAATCTTTAAAAAAATCCGGAAGCTTAAAATTGTGATAGGATCCTCAACCTCATTATCTGGGTTACAATATGATTTATTTCTTCTCTTGTGCTGAACCAAAAGTTATTAAAAAATTCATCGACGCTCTACCTAATAACCCAGATGTCTGTCAATTTTTTCAGAATTTTCGGTTTAAAAATAGATGTTTATAAAAAATTGTTAAAATCATGATAGGATCCCCAGTCTCAATATCTGGGTTACACTATGTTTCAGTTCTTTTCAATGTAACGTCTTATTGTAGCAGCTCGTTTTAGTGTTTATAGAAACCAGAAAATGAAACATTATTCAACGAACTATTTATAAATTGCGTGAGAACAGGAAGCGGTGCTGCAGTTGAGCATTTTAAAATTAGATTTTCGTGGGCGTCGATATTAAGGTACCTCTAATTGCAATTGTCGACGGTTACCAGAATACGATGGCCAGCTCGCTTTCTGGAGCAAGACGATCAACGCGATGCTAATTTTCGAAACTGATGCACGTGTTAGAATATATTCGAGGAATTGAGTAACGCTCACACGTGGCGTCACAAAGTTTTCAATGTTTCCACCACGGTTCGAAACGTTCTAAAATTCTGACAAAAAGGTCACGTATTCTCGTTTCCTAGACGTATTTTATTGAATTTTTCCAGATTTTTCTGTTGCAAACTGTGACCGTGAAAGATGAAAACCCCCGACAAGAAAAGAAAAATTGCAGATTTCTCGAAAATCCGCATTTTCTGGTCTCTAACCGTTCTAAAATTCTAAAAAAAATGTAACATATTCTCGTTCCCAAGACGCATTTTACCGAATTTTTCTAAATTTTTCTGTTGCGAACTGTGCAAATTAGGGTCACATATTCTGGACCCCATGGCGCATTTTCGAAATTTTTTTCAGATCTTTTGTTGCGGGAGATCATCGCGAAAATCAAAAATATAAACCAAGTTACGCTTGCTGGCTTTTCATTCTTCACAGCCAGAATTTGCAACAGAAACATCTGAGAAAAATCCCTAACATGCAGCATAGTATCCTAAATGACCCAGATTTTTTTCAAAATATCTGAACACATTGGGGACCGGGAAATGCGTATTTTCGAGAAATCTGCATTTTCTGGATCTTTTCGCAGTTTTCAAGAAAAATCTGAAATAATCTCGAAAATGCGTCGTGGGAAACAGAATATATCACACTTTTTCAGAATATCAGAAAGTGTGTGCGACCGGAGAATGCTTGGGAAATCACGATTGAAAATTGAGTTGCTAGCTTTTCGTAGTTACAATGTGAAATGTATTCTTTGCACACTGCTCCGACAATTTTCTGGGATCTGACGTAATGGGACGAGTAATCCTCGAGGAAGGGGGCGGTTCTTTATATAATCCGCCCACGCGGCCGAGATTAGCGAGTCTGTGTTGATTTTGGCTCGATCTCGACGAATTCACGTGTTCCCCACGGTACAAAGACCCCAACTCGTCTTTTTTCGATTTCGCTTCGGCATTGTTTACTTCAAAAAGAAACTCCCCATGGTCCTTCCGCTTTATTTTTCTATGTGGATGCACCAGCCAGCTGCAATTGCACTTCGTTCTTGAATGCAACCGTATTTTTCGTGTTAAATTGGATTCTGATTATCTAGATGTAACGAAATCGAATCTAACGATGGAAATTTTTATTGCTAGGTGTTTGGTCGCCTGGAAGCGAACCGCCACCGCCGCCAAAGGGACGAAGCCCCGACGGAAAGGACTCTGAGAAGGACACTGCAATCCCTCCAGTCTGGACACCATCCAGCGCCAATACCAGTCCCGTTCCAGAAAAGAAGGAATTTCGACCAGTGCAATTTCAGAGCCCCGTCCTAAGTCGGAAAAAGCTGACGCCACAGGAAGTACGTTGAACAAGAATTATGGAAAAAGTCGTGAACTTTCTACTTGATATCACCGTGAATTATTTCAGAATTTTTGGTTGGAAAATAGATCGTTGAAATAATCCGGAAACATAAAAGTATGATACGATCTCCAACCTCGCTATCTGGGTTACAATATGATTTATTTCTTCTGTTCTGCTGAATCAGAAGTTATGAAAAAATTCATGGATCTTCTATCTACTAGCACACACGACTGTGAATTATTTCATAATTTTTGATTGCAATCTCCATTTAAAAAAAAAAATCTGGAAACATAATATTGTGATAGGATCCTCAACCTTACAATCTGGGTTACACTATATTTTATGTGTTCTGTTCTGGTTAACAAAAAATTACGAAAAAATTCATGAACATTTTACTTATTAGTATACATGACTGTGAATTATTTCAGAAATTTTGGTTGCAAAATCAGTGTTTAAAAACATTCGGAAGCATAGAATTGTGATAGGATCTCAAACCTGATTATATCTTGTGCTTCCAAATTGTTTTGAACATTGGTTTTGCAACGAAAAACTCTGAAATAATTGACGGCCGTGTACACCACTATGTAGAATCTTTATGACTTTTTTCGTAATTTTTTGTCGATTAGAAAAGCAGATAATAAACTATAATTATTTTCGTAGTAGAATTGGAATAACATTTTTCAATGTTTCCAGCCGACAGGGGAAGCACCACCCCCTTGGGAGAAAGTAGGGCTAAGGGAGACAAGGGAATCAACGGAAACCAGTTACGAGAGCAGTAGCTCCAGAATCGTTAATTCTCACTCGGCCCCGTCGCAAGGATTAAACTCTCTAGTCTCGACGCCTCGTTTGCCCCGGGCCCAGAATCCGACAATCACATTACTGCAAAAAGCTCGAGGTAACGTTTAGGATTATTCAAATTTGTCTATTTCTATTTAAAACGCGATTTTATCTGGATAAGTAACGCTTTTCTGTTTTCGATCATTATTTTCCTCATCCGAAAGCGTTACCGAAATACTCGCAGCGTTTTTCCGGTTAAAATGAGTCCAAACGCGACATAGTTCGCATTTTATTCACTTTTGCGAATGATTGCATGAGGAAAAAATGAAAATTTTTGGTTCGTTTAACAATAAATACCCATAACTTTAGAATCAGTGAACTCCGAACATTGAATTTTGGATTTTCGGGATCGACTCGTCAAAATCTACAGGACTTTGTTTTAAAAAGTGGAAAATCTTTGGGCCCTTAAGGCGAATTTCCCCAAAACTTGTGAGTTTCATATTCGTATTGATTTCAGAGGGACAGTTACCGAAAGGGGCGGCTTATTTGGACGAATGCGAAGCTGCGAAGCGTCCCCTGAGCGACGAGAAGCCATTGATCAGTCCCGGCGAGATAAGTGAGTAGAATTTTTCGAGAAGTCACCGTGTATATTGTAAATAATACGCAACCTGCAACCACATGTTTGTAATCGTGGTTCTGCACGTGACGAATCTCTCTATCTTATTTAGCATCGTTTCATTTTGTTACAATATTAATCCACGAATTGTTAATCCACGAATCTCCGAGACTCGCGAGTGTTAACCGATTTGTGAAATTGAACTGATATGTGTCCGCCCAGTCTACACCGTGAAGAAAGAGTACGAGAGCGAGCCGGAAACAGAAAACGAACCGCCGAAGAAGATGGCCGATTTGGGTCCTCGAAAGTTTGAGGGGATCGGCCCGACCACCAAGGAGGGTGTTCCCCTTGTGTTGAGATCGGTAGGTCGAGCATATCGAATCTCTATCGAATCGAATCGAATCGGATCGATATTTGTCCGAGGTTCTATTTCGATTCTTCCGCTTCGAAAATAACAGAACGTCCTCTGCGTCATGCAATTAGAGTTTGATCGGGTTTAATTTCATTTCGAGGACGCGATGCCAGAATTGTCTTTTCGTGAGTCAGTTTCTTTTTTCGCGAGGCAGTTTCGACGGATTATGGTTCTATACAGGGTGCTCCGTTTGTCTCGATCATTGGATCTAGAAAAGCTAGAGGATTTAGTGACAGATCAGATCTGCTATAGTGCATTCGCGATGCAGTGTGTCGATGTCACGACTGCTTCAGAATTTCTCGCAAGTATTCTTGTACAGTTTTATATTTGCTTTGTTGTTTGATTAGGACTCGATTAAATTTATAGCATTCTATTATCTTCTAATATTAATCCTGAAGTGCACTATATTTTATACAGTCGAATTAGAGCATTTTATAGCACTCCAATCTGTGTCAATAGATCCTAAACCCCAGGGGATGAAATCAGGAGATCAGTTATCTGCGTCTTTTCCCTAGATAATAAGTGTTCGGAAATTGGAGGAAAAATTTGACACGTGTCTAACACTCGAATACATAGTTTCCAACTTGTTTCAGAATTTTACATTGAAAATCCTGCGTGTGAAAAATGAAATACCTCCGGAAAATCGAAGAAATGCAAGTTTTTCGGGGTTTCAGTTTTCACGAAGGGTTCCTCTTCATTTCTCTTTTCTCGACGTTTTCATTTGTCACGACCAGAGTTTGCAACAAAAAAATCTGTAAGATGCGCCTTAGGATTCAAAATACGTCAGATTTTTCTCTGATTTTCAAATTGAAAATCTTGCCCCTCAAAAATCAAAAACTCGAATGGAGTCAAGAGAATACAGATTGTTTCGTGTTTTTCATTTTTCACTACCAGTATATGCATCGGAAAATTCCTGAAATATTCTTTGATATGTATCAGAATTTTTAATTGCCATTCAACGTTGGAAATGGGCCGAAAACTGATTTTCCTCTTAAATGCTGTTTCATGTTCTTCATGTTTCGAAATTCAATTCGGATGTAGGAAGATAAACGGACCACCCTGTATGTCCCGTAAGATCGAGCATTGTTATGAGCAATTGCTTTCGCATTGGCAAACATTCGGGCGAAGAAACTCGCGACGTCTGAGTCGAGTAGAATGACCGGTGGCGTCGTGGTTTTCCACGTTGTTTGATTCGGTGAAAACGTTTTGTAGGAAGTGAAGGAGACTAACCAAACCAAATGGTACAAGAAAATGTACGATTCGTTGCACCGCGCGGACAGAAACGGTAAGTTTCTGTATGTGAATTTCTATGATAATTCGAACACATTATTATACGTTCTTCAGTGCGTTCGCTGTAGAACGTGAAATTGATATCGGTTAACAGTAGTTAACTACTCTTTTCCTGAGTCGACATTTTCTTTATTCGAAACTCCTTTCTCCAAACGAACAATGTATACTGTTTTAATATAAGGCAATTATGCGAAATTTTCCAATGATCTGCCGCAAAACTGCCATGGCAAAGCAAAATTACTGGCTAAAAATTAGCAACCAAAACATTCTTGTAAATAGAAACTGGAATTGACGAAATCTGCTGCAAATCTGTCATGGCAAAGCAAAATTACTGGCTAAAAATTAACAAACTAAAACATTCTTCTAAATAGAAATGTTTTCTAGTAGAACTGTAGTACTGGGATTTCTTGATTATTTAAGCCCCTTTCCGAATTGTTAATAACAGAGAAGGGAGTTGTCGACAACAGCCGAATAAATTCATCAAGGAAACAATAGTAAATTACTCGCTTAATCGTTGTAGATCGTAGAATAGTTATTGTAGCGGTAAGAGAAAAAGATCACAGGATTGATTTTTTATCTAATTTTCAGATGATTACGTAACCATTCGTTACAAACCAAGAAGAGGTGAATACAAACACACACACGCGCTGCCGTGCTACAAAAATTGCAATAGCAAACGAACTAACTGAAATAATGCAGCTTCGATTGTAACTAATTGTTAACGCGTGAAAGTAACCAATAAACATATTCGTTGTAATTATTATATATACCAGCCTTTAGGTTTCATTAACACTCGATGTCCGTTGCAGCTTTCTTTCGAAATGATTGGTCAGAGAACAGCGATTCTCACTCCAGTGCGAGCTACGCCATTGCATGATTCAATCTGCTCTGAAATTATCCGCAATAACAAATTGTATGACTTTGTTGCCAAAAGTTGGATAATTTCTCGTTTCTTTTTTATTTAATATCAACTAAATTAATATCGATTAGGGACTAATTTTTAGATTGTTAATTTAATTTAATTTTTTTAGATAATTAATTCATTAATTATGGAAATCGTTATAAAGATTTGATGGTTCTTCTTGTCTTTTCTTTTCATATTACGAAACAATTGTATTAGAGATAGATTTTTAAAATTGTAAATATTTTGTTATAGACAATTAATTAATTAGAAACAATAAGAGAGTTTTGTATAACAACTATTTTTATATAATTTTTTGGTGATGGATCAGGCTTACGTGTTCAAGTGTGGAAACTGTTTGTTATGTGTGTTAATGTGGACTTCCATTGTTTTGCAGGAATCAGGTACGGCTACGGAAGTGGATATTTAAGTGAACCGGAATATCGGCTCTACTCAGAGCGTTCTGCAACGATTGACAGCCATCGACGTCTACGACACAAAGAAAATGACTTCACCACGTCTACTATGCCCAGAAAGTACGACACAAGCTTTGCCATCGCTTTATTATTTTTTAACTGAAATTTTCCACAATGCAAAATTTTTCATAGCTTTAAGACTTGAATAATTCCCCTTGATTTAAAACTTTAACAATCTCCCTTGATTTAAAACTTGAATAATTTCCCTCGATTTAAAATTTGAAATTACTTTTAATTCAAATCCTAAATTAATTTTTCGATCAAACTATCGATATAATAGTTCCTCTAAATTCTCAATAATAAATGAAAAATCGCCATCCATTTAAACTTTACTATAGTTTCCTTTAATTTACCCTCGAAACTTCCCTCAATTCAATCAACTGACATTCGTAACTCTTCAGGAACGGAGCGCTGAAGTACAGTACGGACATTTACAAGAACCAGCCAGGCCGAATCGAGGACTACGAGCCAGGACGATCGTCGATCGCCGAGAAGGAGGCTAAGGAGGTAAACATCGAAATTTCCTGGCACACTAACCGTCTCCACTAACCGTAAATCCATTTTCCACCGAACAACAATGCACTAGAATCTGAAGAAATCGAATCGCCTGCCAGTATACAGGGTGATTTAATAATTTCGACCTTTTGGATCACTTCAGTGGTTTGAAACTTCGATTTTATCCACAATAAAAGATCAAATAAATTATCAGCACTCTCAAAAATATTTCTTTATACTTTTCGAAGCTATAACGTTAATCTAAATGATAGCTGTGGTCATTTCAAGCAATTTTTCCCGTTGCACAATTGTTCTATGAGGCTCCGTTTAAGAGTTATTAGCGAAAAAGGCGATACCAATCACAGCGCTCCCAACTGATCTATCCGGCATTCCCGTGCTCCGATTGGTGCCGCGTTTTTCGTTGATAACTCGTGAACGGAGCCTCGTAGAAGATTTTCGTAAAGGAAAAAGTTGTTAAAAATGATCTCAGGAATCGTTCTGCGAAGAAAAATTCTTTTTAGAAATGGCTGAAATGTTCAATACGGTTTAATTTGTTCTGACCACCCTGTGTATACTCCATGCAGCTATCAATCTCGACATGGCTTTGCTTCTAGCCGACTTTCACACGGACCAGAAGGAAGGTAACAATCAATCCGAATGATTGAAATCAATTTGCGAAGCAACCGCTCTCGTTTTCTTCGTTTCTGTCGAAGCTTTTTGAAGAGACGTTCACTCTCATCGTTTCTCGGTCTTAACCTTGGTTTTTGGTTCGTTTACAGTAGCGCTGCTTTTCTAGTCGCTCCTTTCATTTCTCTATTCGTTTCGCTTTCCATCTAATGAGAACTAAGAGCATCTCTCAGAGCTTCGAAACAATGATTCCTAATAGCTTCTAAACGCAATATAATTTCTCTTGAAATGATTCATCGATAACGATGAAAATTTAGATGGGAAGTGCTCGCCGAAAACGTTTAACCGTTCAGTTATTTCGTTTTCAATGTCACTGTAACTCTCGTAATTAATTAGCGCATGTATTAACGCCTTATTAATTCTGTGTTTCTAGTGGTGGGACGAGGTCATGGACATATTTGACGGGGTACGCATTTATTTCACAATACATACTCGTAATTATTGTTAACTATTCCAATCTCTCCTCTATGTACACTTCTCTGGTCCTTTAACTTTCACGATTAATCCATCGTTGGGGTATAATATCTCTTAATGAGTCGCGGCACTCACGCCAAGTCATTTTTGTTGGGCGTGGATTACGAATAAACACACAAGGTCTTTAACTTAACCTAATGTTTTTTCTAACTATATACACTTATAGAACATAATTTAATAATACACTTATTATAACGTCTGATCATCGGCATATCATGCTCGTGACATTCATACGCTCTACTGCCTCACACACCCACCGCGCGTGCGCCGCGCCGCGCCGCGCCGCGCGGCGCGTTTCGAGATAGTCCCTTCAGGAGCGTACCTCGCACCTATTAATTTGCATAGCTTCTGGTAACGATTTCTAACTGGTGTTTGTACAAAACGATGGTGTACTGTGCTATTCTGTATTCTGCAGCAAGCATTTTCTTCTGTTTTCTCGAATATCTTCTAAACTATTCGTCGCATCGGAAAATATGTCAGGCAAAAGTTGTAGATCTGGATAATCTGCGTCTTTTATGTTGTATTACTTTTTTCCGTAAAACAAACGGTTTTCTAGAAATTTGAGGAAAACATGTCGTGGTTCGATGGGTGTGGTAATTGATACGTCCCTTACATTTTCCCCTAATTTTCTCGAAAGTAGTTGGTTTTACAGCAAAAATCGATAGGACATAAAAGACGCAGCCTGTCCAGATCTACAGATTTGGTCGAACACATTTTCCCACACGGTTAATAGTTTCAAAGATATTCTCGAAAAACGATTTTCACGATCCTCAAATTAATTATTTTAATGTTTGACCTATTTAGGCCAACGTTTTCCTCTATTTTCTCGAAAACCATTCGTCCTACGATCAAAAGTAATACAACACAAAGGAAGCAGCCTGTTGAGATCTATATTATTTGTTTAATATACTTTTCGATAGAATCAATAATCTCGAAGATATTCTCGAAAAACGATTACATTATCATTAAACTAATAATTTCCATGTTACTTCAATTTTCTCGAGAACCGTTAATTCTACGCTCAAAAGTAATACAACATAAAAGACACAGAATGCACAGCTCTACAGATTTCGTGTAATCCATTTTTTGCCAAAGTCAATAATTTAGGAGATAATCGTCGAGAAACGGCTCGACAATAATTGTCGCGACCCATTTCGAGGTATTTTACACTGTGATTCGATGTGTCCGTGTGTTTGCGTTCGTGTGTTTGCCGTTTGCGTGTCTTGTGCACCTTCGCTGTCCATGCTGGTGCCGTGGGCGACGATTTTACCGGGCACAAACCGGCCGGACACACAGTGGTTGAACGAGAATGGACATCCTCAGGGTACACCGGGTTTGGAGGAGTTTCGGAAGGAGGTGCTGTTCTATGGGGGCGTCGGCATGAACGTAAGGGCACCAGTGGTCGTCAGCTCGAGAACGTCGGTCCCGAAATCTCATCCAACCGTCAAGGAATCCTCCGGTGCCGGTCTCCGGCATGCTAAACCAGAAACGAAACAATGGTCGAGCAACGACGCTGCGTTGCTCGATCATTCCCGGAAGGTTCTCGATCGTAAATGCGAAAACGGCAAGGAAGATCCTTGGAAAGATCGGATCCAACGACCTCTAGATCGGGCTGTCGACTGCAGTTGGCACGCTGGCATGCTGGAAGGAAGATCGAAGAGCTTCGTGCTTCCCGATCGATGCTTGCACCGATCGAACTCGCCTATCCATGACAGATCCACTATTCTTCAGTCCACCGGAAACGAGCAGCGTCATCATCATCACCATCATCATCATCATCATCATCATCATCGCGTCTCGCCGTCTTCTTCTTCTTCTACGTCCTCCTCTGTCTCTAGCAACAATCATCCTATGATTCCGTCACCGCTAGCCAACAAATCATCTCTTCTCGCTGGACACGTTTCACGGGTTAGATGAGCTTTCTTCGTCTTGTAGACTGCGCGAAAGTTCTGGACAGGTTTTTGTAGATTAGATCGAGTTGGGTTGAGATTGTTAGTTTGACGATTGAGAATGCACTGTTATGGTCGATAAGGAAATTATGAAAAAATTCATAAACGTTCTACTGAATTGTATACACGACTGTGAATTATTTCAGAATTTTTGGTTGCAATGGCGAGTCTCGGTAAATCCGGAAGCATAAATTGGAAGAGTTATGCTTCCTCGTTCCACGATGTTGTGCTTCCGGATTTTTTCAAAAATCAACGCTCGAACCATCAATTCTGAAATAATTCACAGTATTGTATACTATTAGATAGAACGTCCATATAATTTTTTTCGTAACTTTAAGTTAAGCAGAACATAAGAAATCAAATATGATGTAACCCAGATGTAGTGAGCTTGGGGACCCTATCACAATTTCATGTTTCTAGATTTTTTTAAAAATCAACACTCGAATCATATATTCTGAAATAATTCACAATAGTGTGTACTATTCGATGGAATCATCATAAGTTTTTCGTAACTTTTTGTTAAGACGAACAGAAGAAATAAAATATAATGTAACCCAGATATAGTGAGATTGGGGAATTTCAGAATTTCATGTTTCCAAAATTTTTTTTTTAATCGAGACTGCAATCCAAAATTCTGAAATAATTCATGGTCGTGTATGATATTACTGAACGTTCATGATTTTTTTCATGACTTTCTGTCGAGCGAAATAGGAACAGCAGAGCACATTATATTGATCTCAATAAAAACTTGGACAGAATTTTCCAGCAGACTGTCTCCAACAATGTATATTATTCTTCTCTCTTCTTTTCGCTTTGTTTTCTTCGTCGTTCTCTCGTTTCTATCAAATGTGGTATATATATACATACATATATTCCATTATGCGTAGTTATCTGTCTTTTTCATCTCGCTATCGATGTTCACAAACACTCACACACAGGGTGTCCTGTTTAAGATAGGAACAGCAGGATATCTCTCGGAAACTAATTATTTTGGAGAGGAACAGGACACCCTGTACACAACAATTCTCTCGTTCTGTTATTCTTCTGTCCTCTGTGTCAGCCATTTTGTCGAAATTGCATTTCATTTGCCATTTCATTGACGATCTCGAAAGCTTAGCATAGCCGAATGTCGCATGTTTTAGGGATACAGCTTCGATTATACGTTGTCCACCGAAAATACTGTTTTTCTTCATCTTTTGAATTATCTCTCCACTGTCGTATCAACGAAATCTCGAAAGCATGTTGCACATAGCGATGCGAGAGAAAGCTATGTAAAATTCGTTCGAATAATGTTCTTCCTCTATTCTGTTTCTAGCCGTTCGACCAACGTGACCACCGACCAGTGAAACCGTATATGACACAGTGAGTTTTCAATATTTTTATAGAATTTTAAGAATAAAATACTGTAGGAACGGCATTGTCTAAAAAATAAAAAAAAATTTCTAAAAAAATTGTCTAAAAAATAAAAAAAATTGTCATTGGTTTTCAGCGCTCTCAAGGAGTCCGGCTACGAAAGCGACTCCACGCTGGTGTTCCGTCGAAAGGAGGACATCAGTCCTCTCAGTCAATTCGAGCAACGATTGGCGTATAAAACTGTGCAAAGCGGCGGAGACGTCCCCCTCCATGGACTCCGGAAACCAGCTCCAGAACGGCCAAAGGGTGAGTGAAGGTTCTCTCACTTGAATGCAAATTGCAAAGTATTCTTCTTTATTTTTTATTTCAATCTTTGAAAAATTTTCTCTGGGAAAATTTTCAGCCAAGTTTGATATATTTTCTTTCTTCTATATATTGTTGTTTGATCTCACGCAAAATGGCATGTGCCCGTAGAATATTGCTCGTTTTTTGCCGTGTTCTGTGTGAGTATACTAACTGTCGAGAGATTTTGTTTGATATGAGCATGAACGACGCCGTTTCTTGGAATTCTCTTCTCGTGCGCACGCGACACGCTGCTTAAACGACATGCACCGATTTTAATTAAACTTTTATATTGCCAAGGCTACAGTAGTAGCGAATTAGAAAGTTGGACTTTTTTTATGTAATCCTGTTAATTTTGAAAAAGAAACGCTGGAAATGACGTAAGTTTCAATGTTACGAATTGACTGGTTCAAAAGTTACAGGTGTTCAATGTTGAACCAACCAGAATTTTTTTATTCGAATTCCTCTTAATTTTCAAAAATCAGTTTGGAATTGGAAGGTTCCTCAATTTAACTGCGAAATTTCCATCAGTCCAAAACTTGCAATTTTCCTAAATTCAATCTTGAAACTTTTTTCAATCTCAACTTGAAATTTCTTTCAATTTAAACTTGAATTTCCTTCACTATAAACTTGAAATTTTCCACATATGAAACTTGAAGTTATCCTCAATTTAATCTTGAAATTTTCCTGAATCTTGACGGGAAATTTTCCCGCAATTTAAACTTGAAATTTTTAGTCTGAACTTGAAATTTTCCTGAATTTAAACATGAAATTTCCTTCAATTTAAACTTGAGATTTTCCTTAAATTCTTAAATTAATTTTTTATTAAAATCGACGTAAATCAAAGTTTTCGATAGCCTACCCAAAAAAATTCTTCTCTGCCAAATTTTAGCCCCATATTTCATCTGTAAGGTTAGTTATTGAGAAAAATCGAAAAACCAGTTTTCGGTTCATTTTCCCTATTTCGTCCGTAAATGACTAAACACACTTTCGAAACAATGAGTTCCTACGATTCAAATTTGGATTTCCTGCATTGTCTCTTCATAATCTACATGATTCCATTAAAAAAGTTAAAAATTTCTGTCTCCCCAAGCCTGAAGATCATTCTAATCTTAAAAAAATGAATGTATGCAATTCAATATTCTATTTTTGAAGAGTCCATTTCCGTATTTCAAAGTTTTGCTTTGATAACATAACTTCATCCATTTCTTGCTTGAAACTTGCTAGTCCAGCTTCCATTGTTCGCTGCCTGATAATCCTGATCGGTTCACACACACACACACACACAGCACCGTTCGGTATCTTTCGACATTGGTATCAAATTTTTGAAATCCGCTTGTCCTCCTTCGAATACCGATGCACCATCAGCTACCGCCCAGCAAGAAGGAAAAATCTCTCCAACTCTTCACGCCGCATCGGACAAAAGTCTGAGCAACGCTAACCTCCAAAAATCAAGGTCTATCTTTCGGTGAGCGGGTTCTTCAGTGTGGTTCGCGCGATCCTACGATCTGAAACCGTTTGTCCACAGACAGCGCGGCCGTCGAGTATTTCCCCGTGTCGTCCACGCTGACGCGAATTCGCGTGCACCGGAAGTCCTCTTCAACTACAACAACAACAACAACCTCTTCAAGTTCGATCCGAAGAGCCACCTCCGTCTTTCAGGGTTCTAGAAAGATGAACGGCTCCAGAGCTGACTTGAAAAAACCTCCTTCTCCACCTCGAAGACAGTCTTCGCGACACAACAAGACCCTGAAGATGTACACGAAGCAGCAAATTCTCAAGGACACTAGTTTGAAAACGAGACATAAGCAGTGTTTCTCGGTTGAGAGGGCTGTAAACGTTCCTGTAAACGTGGATAAGTGCAAGCTGGGCTCTTCAGAGATTACTTCAGGATCAAAATTGTCTTCAGGGGTTTCTTCAGGGTCAAGATTTTCTTCAGGATTGTCTTCAGGGTCTAGAAAGCCTGAAGTCTGCTCGAAGAGCGACGCGTTTCAAGGTTCTCGGACTCGTTTGTCCAGCAAAAGGCTCGTGAAGTTCGGCGAATCGACCGAGAAGGCTTCTTCAGCAAATAGAGGGCCAGTTTTTCCCTCGAGGACTCTGGAAGACAAATCCTCGAAGACACTATTGATCTCAAGGTGTCCAAAAGTGATGAAGAAACCAGTTGAAACGTTTCCAACGACGAGAGGGTCGACCTTGTCCCCGTTGAAACCCTCTTCAGGGGTAGCTGACCCGAAGAAAGCTAAGCAGGCCCCGAAACCGGGTCAACAGCGACTTCAAACGATAACCAGAAGCGTAACGCGAAAGCCAGAGACGCTCCAGATAAATACGACGAAGAAGAAGGCGAGTTCGACCACGAAGAGGAGCAGGAAGTCTTCGGAGATGAAGAGTTCGACCTTGAGGAGTGAGAACATCGAGAACGAAGAGCCCAACATCGATAGAAACATACCGAAGGAGAGGTTCTTCCAGAACTTGTTCCTAGAGTCGACCCTGATGAGCGTACCCAGGTTATCTATCGTCCAGGAGCGCGCCAGGATCTACCAGGATCTTCTGGGAACCAGCAGGAGGACTCTTCAGAGTTCGGAGCCGGCGCTGAGCGTCTATCTGGCCGGGAAGCGTTCGGTTTCGACCTCGAGATTCCGGGATTGGGAGCTGGATGACTTTGGATCGTCGAAGAACTTGAAGAATCCGGAGCTGAAGTTGAAGAAGAGGAGTCTGAGTGCTCCGCCGATGAAGTTAGAACCTCAAGAGTACTCTTCAGGGTCTGGATCGACTGTGAGGCTGGCGGACTTCGAGTCTTCCGGGACCTTGAGGAGTCTGAGCGCTTCACCGCTGAAGTTGGAAGCTCAGGAGTGCTCTTCAGGATCTGGATCAGCGGTTTGTCGACGTCTACGAACCCTGAAGCAGGATTTCGGGTCTTCTGGAAGCTTGAGGAGCGCGATTTCGGACCCGAAGACGAAGGAGAGGAGTCTGAGCGAGCCTCCGCTGAAGTTGAAAGCTCAGAAGTGCTCTTCAGGGTCTGGATCAGCGGTCTGTCGACGTCTGCGGGCCTTGAAGCAGGATTTTGGGTCTTCGAGGAGCTCGATTTCTGAGCTGAAGTCGAAGAAGAGGAGTTTAAGCGAGCCTCCGCTGAAGTTGGAAGATCAGGGAGCCTCTTCAGGGTCTGGATCAGCGGTTTGTCGCCGTTTACGGACCCTGAAGATGGACACGGACGAAATTCCTCGAGCGAGAAGCGCGGAGGGACTCCAGACTAGGTCTCATCACCTGAATTCGACCTTGAGGAGGAGCTTGATGAACTTGCCAGTGGAGAGAGAAGAGTATCAGCGATACATAGTGGGTCTTTTGCACGGGAAGAGGAGGTCGGAGAGATACAGGGAGCTGCGGGACTTCTACAGCAGCCTGGAGAGGCTGGGCCAGCTGGAGAGGACGTGCTCTTCGGGGGACTTAGGGCTGAGGAGCGAGGACGAGATCGACTACGACCGCTGGAGGGTCGCAAGGTCGCAGGAGAGGGCCGAGGTGGAGATGCTGAAGCTCTACGGGAAGCTGAAGGCCGTGCAACGGGACAAGGATCTCCTCTTCAGCACGAAGGACGTCGAGAGGATGAAGTGGAGAGGCGACTGGGGCCTGAAGTGCAAGGAACGTTCCGTGGAGGACTTGAAGGAAAGCTTGAGCCGACTGCGGAAAGAGGAGTCCGAGTGGACGACGAAGAGAGAAGCTGAAGACGTGTACAAAAGCCTGTGGAGGGGAAGGTCGGTGGTGAACCTGGCTAGTTTGATCCAGAAGAGGGCGAACGAGGAGGAGAGGGGCCGGCTGGAGGACCTGCAGAGGAACCTGGGAGGTAGCAACAAGTTCTGGAGCAGTCTGACAGCGGACCAGGTGGCCACCCTGAAGAGGCAGCTGAACGAGATCTACGGAAGCGAGCAGCAGAAGCAATTCAAGGTGTCCGCGGACGTTCCTGGTTCTCTGTCGAAATGCTCGAAAAATATGGACTCGGGCACACTGAAGAAGCAGCCGGACGAGATCCACGATGCTGGATCCCAACAGAAGGCCTCTGAGATCGATTCAGAGGATCTCGAACCTCTTTTCAAGTACGAGATCGTGGTCCCGGAGCACAGTCCCAAGATGTCGGACAAGGTTAGGGGCCTCCACGTGCGCTGTCATTCGATGATCGCGTCGGACCCGGGTCCTGGCGACCATAAGTTGTCTTCAAAGTGTCCTGAACCGAGGAAGAGTGTGGAAGATTCGCGCGGTGGTTCGATGAGGGTGGTAAGCATGAGCGAGGAGGAGAAGAAGAGGCTGTCGGTGAGTTTGGGGAAGGAGGTGCTGGACAGGGTGAGCAAGAGAAGGGTGGCGATGACTCCCAAGGAGACTCGCGGCAGCGTGGCGTCCATGTTGGCTGGCCTGAAGAGTCCTGGGAAATTTGGGAAGACTGGCGGAGAGGCTGGAAATTCTGGAGATCCTACGAAGATGGGTAGAGACCCTAAGAAGAGAACTGGAGAGTCCAGTTCACCCAAAACCTGCTACCCTGACCCTAAGAAGAGCCTTGAAGACTCCACCTCACCCAGAAATGGTTACCCAGACCGTAAGAAGATCCCTGAACACTTCACCCCACCCAGAAATGGCTACCCAGACCATACGACGAGCTCTAAAGAGCCAAAGAAAAGCCCTGAAGAGTCTAAGAAGAGCTCCGATGACTCCAGATCCCCCAGAAGCTGCTATTCCATGGAGACCGAGGGCTTAAAGCCGATGAGCGACTTCCTGTTGGTCATGACGCCCGACAACAGGGGTCCAATGGACCGTCCGCGGGTGAAGGAGGCGCTGGAAGCGTGCTCCAGAGAGACACCATTACCAAAGACCTCCATCTTACCGTCCACATCGCCCCAGAAGACTTCTGGCAGCGAGCGAGACAGCACCACAGGTAGCTCGGACACCTCCGTGAGAACAGTGATCCAGAAGATAACCACCACGCAGGTCCCGAAGAAGATCGAGTTTTTCGAGAACGCCAAGATCGACGCCGGATCCAGAAAAACAAAGCTACCCAGGTTATGCTCTTCCCAGAGCTTCGCGGATTTAAAAGAGCTATTCGGGGAGGTGCAGTCGGCCAGATTCGCCGGTGGGCGGAGCCCAGCCGAGCAAAATGGCTGCTCGCGACCTCCCCGCGACCGCGACAGGCCGCGCAGCGCTAGTCCTCATCGCACGAGTTCGTTCTGCAGCTTGGAAAGTGTTTATCAACGCTGCTTCTCGCCGGATCCCGGAAAATACTGGCGCGCCTACCAGAGGCTGAGGAACGGGGCGGTGCAGAAGCTCCGCGTGAAGTTCGAGAGCGCCGAGGACGTCTCCAGGGGCGGGTCCCAGCCTCCAAAGAGGTTCCGCAGTGATCCTGAGCTGGCCAGGAGCTTCTTCGGCAAGCTGGACCAGCGGGGGACGTCCAGGGGTAGAGATTTAGGGGGCGTGGCTTGGTTGAGGAGGCGGTACGAAGCGCGGAGGGGCAGACGCGGCGGGTCCCCGCCCATTCCCCGCGTTACGCTCAAGAGGGAGGACCTGGAAATGCCCCACATCGACGTGATCAGCAAGACTGCTGAATTGAAGGAATCTGTGGGCTCACACGTGGCCAATGGGCAGGTCAGGAAGGTGGAGAAGGCGGAGCTTGCGGCCAGCAGGCCTGTTGAGCGCATGAGGAGGAAGTTCGAGGAGTTTGGGCACAAGACGTCTATTCTAGGGGAGATGTTCACGTCCTCCCCAGATGTTCATGAACTCAGGGATATCACGCCGTATTTGGCGGGCCGATGGGTAGCGCATAGGTACCCTAATCGTAAGGATAATATGAGGTCCCTATCCTCCCCGCCAGATCTTGCTGGAAGATCACGCCCACTGACTGAGAAGGAGGAGAAGAGGAGCGGGAGGGTGAGGAGCGGTGTTAAGGACACGTCTAGTCAGGCGTTCGATCCGGATAAGCACAGACCCACGTCAAGGTACCAACCCACCCCACCGTCGGGGAACGCCCCCACGATTAGACAGAAGAACAGCTGGTGCTCGCCGATCCCGACGTACACCGCTAGACCCACTGTCACATTCGAAGGTCTGAATGGCTGATTGAGATGGGGGATTCGGGCAGAGTTTCACTTAGAGGGGGAGAAGAATAGATGTTCTCCAAGGCTTTAGATAAATATTATCTTTTAATATTGTCCATATCTTTAAATATTGTCGATATCTTTAAATAGTAGTACCTTTTAAATATTGTCTTCAAATAATTTTCGATATCATTAACAATAAAATACATTTGACAATAGTCAATGAAATTGTGAAAATTGTTTCGATAGTAGAGATACAGATATCGATTGATGCCGAGCGGATCCATCCTCCATTAACCGAACGTTCTGCCAAATGTTCAATGAATTATTTTCGACAACAGAACTCACAGCAACGAGTGATTTCCGTTCGTTAGTTTCATTCTGTCGCTGCTAATTATTATTTTCCTTTTTTTTTCGGCTATAGAATACTCGATCGCTCCCCCGCCGCCACCAAAATCTCAACATCACAGAGACGACTGCCAAGGTAACGCTAAATGCTGATCATTTGTCTTCTGTTTATAACGAATAATATATTCTATTTGTGTGTAGTTCAATGTTTCTATGAACTAAAAAATTCTTTTTAACAGAGCAAATGCAATTATTTCTTGAAAATGATCTAAAGATCGAAACATTAAAATTAATGTGGAAATTTGCAAAAGTGTGTTTAGATAACAATGGATCGAACTACTGCGCCGATAGCATTAGTATATTTATTGTTGTTTAATAATGTTCATCAAACGCTTCCCATAAGACCGCATCGCTTATAGTTTTCTTTATTCCGCGAGAGCGCTCGGGTTATTCGGGAAAAGTGTGACTGCCGTTCGACGAAACAGAGCATGAAATTTGCTCATTATGCATGATAGAGGAGATGCCATCTTTCACGTTGTGGTGGAAGATTGTTTTGCAATGAATAAAGCATGATTATGAGATACGCTGCATTTTGTATTCGAGTATTTCGTACGGAAAACAATAACAAAAAGTAGCACAATGGTATATACATTATACATAACGCACGTAAGTGACGCGAGCTCGCGATGCTGTATGGTGATTTGTTCGCACCTGTGGACTCTGACGAACCTACTATACCGATTACGCACGGATAACTTTTTAAATATCCGACTATTATGTGGTTTGAAATTGTTTAGAATGTTAAAACTGATTTGCTAAATCGTGGGGCGTTCAAAAGACGTCCATTTTTAATCGTAAGACGTTCAGAGGACGTTGAGTTAAAAAGTTAAGTCGTAAGACGTTCAGACCCAAAGACGTGAGACGTTTTTAAGAACGTTCAAAAGACGTCCAATTTATATCGTAAGACGTTCAATTTATCTCTTACATGGGACGTTCAGAAGACGTTTAATTCTAGTCGTCGCACGTTGATGACAACTGAAAAAAGACCTTGTTCGTGGACCAAATAGATAATACGCTCCTCTTACGTGCAGTCGAATAATACAGTGCAAGGTCAACTATCGCGTAAACGAAACCTTGAAAGTCTCGATCTCTAAATATAGCTGTGACCGTCATTGAGAAATCATTGACGTGTTCAAATAGTTAGTGAGTCACGTTACGATATCGATTGTCCACCAACTTATCTAATCTCCGCTGATAAACGATAAACGGATACGTTCGCTTGACGGTGTGGTGACGAGATTTTACTATTTTGCGCAGTTAATGAGATATTTATCAATTATTATGTCTCTATCAAATTAAACAATTGCAAAATTAATTCTAATTGTACACAATTGGGTAATTAAATTTTTGTGACGTAGGTTAAACTGCACGTTTACAGATGTTTGGATACGGGCCTGGGCACGTGTGTAATGAATATAAGACGTCCAATTTATTTTTTATGATGTTCAGGAGACGTCCAATTGAAATCGTAAGACGTTCAAAAGAAGACCAATCCGTCTCTTAAAATGTTCAGACCCAAAATGCATGTAAAATTGGCGTGCTTAGGATGTTTTAATGACGTCCAATTTGCAAGACGTCTACAAAAACGTTTTAAAGTCCTGCAATATAAATCGTCAGACGTTCAAAAGACGTTCAATTTCAGTCGTACGACGTTCAGATCTAAAAATGGATGTAAAACTGATGTTTTTGAGGCAATCCAAAATCCTCCAGTAGTTTACTTCTTGACGACGTTCGAAAAACGTGAAATATTAGTCTTTTTGGATAGGCTATCGAAATGCACAAGTTCCACTGACATACCGTCGGGGCGAATTTCACTATCAAACCCGGCTAGAGCGTTCCTGAAAAATTGAGGAAAATTGTGGATATCGGTATTAGAATCTAGTGGAAAACACCGGAAAAAACGTTCGACTTGTCGATTCGAGTTTGTTGCGGCGAGCAGAAATTGGTACGTTAGCCGCGAAAACGACGATGATAGATCGTGTTAAGGAGGAATCGGTCAGAATGTGGAGGGAGGAAGAACCGTTGTTTTGCGACTAGGGAGTTCAACGTGCACACGCGATAACTTTATCAGTCGATGATCGCGGCTAGACGCGTTTCCAGTATGCTTCGCCGACGTGGGCCCGCGAGATTTAGCGATCTCTAGTTGCAAACCGACGACGCGTCGAAGCGTTCCACACGCTGTCAGAAACCGTTCGCGGAATCCGCGGCACGGAACGGCGCCGAGTTTAGTGCTAGCCGAATGCGAAACGTGGCTATACGCTGTGGAAAAATTTTGGAAAAAAGTTGAAAGTACTGCAAAATATATAGTGAAAAATAAACGTGGTAAAAGCAGAGGATAATAGGAAAATAGTGGACCGTACTGGAAAATGGTAAAACATTGAAAATTGCTATTTTAGGCAATTGTAGAAAATAGTGGAAAGTGTAGAAAAATAGTGAAATGTACTGGAAAGTAATAGTGGAAATTTGTGGATAATAATAGTGGAAAGTAGTGAGAAATAGGAGAAAATTATAAAAAGTAATAGTGGAAATTTGTGGAAAGTAGAAGAAAACAGCAAAAAATAATAGAAAATATTGAAAAATTTCGGAAAATGCTGTAAAATTTTGGAAAATATTAGTGGAACATTGTGGGAAATAAAAGAAAATAGCAAAAAATAATAGAAAATAGTAGGAAACAGCGGAAATTTCTAGAAAATAGTTAAAATAAATGAAAAATTTTGAAATTTCGACAGATAATTACAAGCCCCTTTTCCGACGGAGAAACCTCGTGGCCAGTTGCTTCCGATCAAGTGCAGAATTAATTGCGCGATAATTAACGACAGGGAGTAGAAAGTCTGTTTCGGTTGAGCAACCGGTGGCTAGGATTTTAATTAATATCCTTAATTGCGCAACAGAAGAAGCGTCAGCGTTGGTAATAAAGTAATAATTGATACAATCAAGCCAGCCTTTTGTATCGCTAATTGACAGGTTCTTCTAACAGTCGAAAAACCTGAATGGGGAACTGATTGATTAGTAGACTTTATGTTTATTAAAGTTTCACAGTGTTATTGAATTGGTATATGCACCCGATTTTAACAATAGAAAGTCTTTTTTAACGATTAGAACATTTGCAACAATTCATACAATTTCGATTTTATTTAATTCTTAGTTTCACTTTTATATAATTTCAATTTTTCAGAATCGGAGAGGGTTGTTCGGTTAGTTAAATGGAAAATTTACTTTTACAATGCCTTCAGTTTTTATTTTAAATTTAGTGCTTGAAAGGATACATATACATATATTATTTCTCCGAGAATGATTCCGCAATTTTCAAATCTGATGTAGATAAATCAGGACTGAAGTTTCTCTTTAGAAATGCAATTCGTCGGTCGAGAAATTCGCCGGGTTCAATATTTCCATTGGAACAGTTGACAGATATTATTGTATTCGTAAGCAAACTTGAAAGTATTATTAATAAATTAGGAAATTAATTTTCCTACTTTTGTAAGTAATGTTTATTCAATTTTTTGTCTACATACAATATTGTATTTGCGAGCAAACTTGAAAAACTATTATTAAATTGGGAAATTAATTTTTGCTATTTGTTAAATAACTTGTTGAATCAATTTTCTGTCTACATAAAAATTCAGAATCTTTTAGCCTAATGTGTGATCTAAATGATTCTTGAACGGAGGATTTCATTCCACAGAAGTATAATTCCACAATTCTTTATTACTAACGGTGGTTAGAATTTGCAATACAGTAGTTATCGCAATGAAACGTGATTACATCGTTACTTGGGAAAGGTGTTAAGCTGCACGCATCATAACTGTGGCATTCTATTCTAATTAGCATTCCCATATCTTCTGACCAACTGTGTGGAATTGTTCATTCACGAGGAAGAGCCATACTTTTTATCGTATAGAACGATTTCACCTACTCTAATGATCCACTTCTTTCACGTCGAGTCCGTGTAACGCATTATTCGAATGGTTCTCATGAACAACATCAGAAAGAGTATTGATTTCAGAAAGAATTTCTTCTCAAGACATAATACGCATACTACGCGTGTTCACAGGAAAGTTTTTCCCTTATAGTGTTTTTGCAATATAAGAGAGAAATCGAAGATTCGTAGCTTGAAAAAATTGATTCCTGCCGGAATTACTTGAGCACAGTTTGAACTTCGTGTGAAATATTAGTTTAGGTTCAATATTCAAGTCTAGGTTTACAATTCAAGCTGAAACTTCGATTTTACTGTTCAAACTTACTTTAAGCAAACTTAAAGTACGAGATAAAGTTCCATTTTAATGTTCAAGCTCACAATGCAAGTTTAAAGTTCAAGATAAAGGTCTATTTTAAAGTTGAAAAACCACATTGCATGTATAAAGTTCAAGATTACAACTGAATTTTACAGTTCACACTCACAATGCAAGCTCAAGGTTCAAGACAAAGGTCTATTTTAATGTTGAAACTCACACTACATGTTTCAAGTTCAAGTTCAAGTACGATTTTAACGTTCAAGATTCCGATTCAAGTTTAAAGTTCAATTTTCCTAATTAGTATTTACTATAATATCCACTCAATCCAAAAAATTATGTCAGGCAGGGTAGCATATGGTAGCATCTGATTCTTATAAAAATCACTTCTACATGGTTCATTCCTAATGCAATAATAATAATATCGGTACCTGATATTAATACTTACCCTCATATAATCGTTATAGAAAACCAGTCCAGTGAATCAACAAGTAATTTCACACTTTATGGAAAACACTTTACTGGAAAACAGTTGAAAACAGTAAGATATCGTACAGAATAGTGGAAAATTAACAAAAATAGTAGAAAATTGTGGATAGTAATAGTAGATAATTGTAGAAAATAGTAAAAAATTGTGGATAGTAGTAGTGGAAAATAGTGGAAAGTATGGAATATAGTAGAAAGGGTAGAAAGTAAGGGAAATAGTAGAAATTTGTGGGAAATAATAGCAGAAAATAGTGAAAAGTAATGGAGAATAGTAGAAAATTGTGGGAAATAGTAGAAAATTGCAGAGAATAATTGAAAATAGTAGAGAATAGTTAATAATTCTAGAAAATGGTTGAAAATTGTGGGAAATAATAGTAGAAACAGTGAAAACACTGCTGGAGAACAGTAGAAAATTGTGGGAAATTGTAGAAAAATACTGAAAAATTCTCGAAAATTGTGAATAATAGTAGAAATTTGTGGGAAATAGAAGAAAGTAGCAAAGAATAGTGGAAAATAGATTAAAATTGTGGAAAATATTAGTGGGAATTTGTGGGAAAAAGAAGAAATGATTAAATAGTGGAAAATTGTGATATTAACACTAATCCTCACCTAATCGTTATAGAACCCCGTTTCAGTATTTCAACAACCAATATCTTAATCGAACAATGAAAAACCGGAAGTGAAAAAATGCCAAACCCGAACCTCCCTCGCGTCGAGGACCTCGAAAGGAGTCCGGAATGGACGAAGCTGGCGGTCGAGATCAACGACCTGGAGAAGATGTGTCACCTGAACAACCATCGCCACTCGAAGAAGCCCTTACCGAAATACCAAAGCTGCGAGAGGCATTCCGTGCCTCAAGTACAAAAAGCAACATCAGTCTGGATCGACGACTTCGACAACCACCGGCGGCGGCGGCAACCCTCCCCGGAACGCTGGAACTGGAAGCCGAAGACGGAGTTCGAGCGGAGTTACTTCTTCGACGAGTACCAGTTCGAAGAGAACGCTGGGAAACCTTTCAACTTCGACGAGGAAGGTGAACGACTTTCGACGGAAGCAGAAATAGCGAATGAGAAGCTGGGCGGTTTTAAAGGGACCAGGGAGAGGCTTCACGAGATTTTCGAGAGGAACAGATACCTGAGGAGGCAGTTCTTCACGAATTATTCGGGTGGTGATGTTCCTAGAGAGTTTGAGGGCAGGAAGAAGTCTGGGGCTAATGGATTTGGCAGCACGGAGACGTTGGCTAGTCAGAGTAACCAGTCGTCGATTAGTAGTATCGATAGGAAACCGCGGAGTAGGGTTAATATCACGCCGGATCTTGAGGAGGAGAGTTCGGATTGCTGGAAGAAGAATCCTTTAACTAGATTTGGAGACGTCAATAAGAACTGTCCGAGTTTGCAGGATGATCAAAGCAATCATAAGGGTAACTTGAAGGGTCCTCTATCTAGCTTTGGGGATCTGCCGAAGAACTGCCTAAACTTGCAGGATGATGAAAGTCCCCACATCTCGAAGAATTCTCTAACTTCCTTTGGGAATCTATCGAAGAACTGCCTAAGCTTGCAGGATCACGAAAGCCCCCACAACTCGAAGAATCCTCTAACTTCCTTTGGAAATCTGTCTAAGAATTCTCCGAGTCTGGAAGATGGCGATTCCACTCGAGAAGTTAGGAGTCACCTTTGCTTCAACGAGAAGCAAAAACCTGAAATATTAAAGGTTCACCGGTTCCCCAAGCAACAAGTCAGCTTTGGGGATACCCGAAAGAACTGCCTAAGCTTGCAGGCCGACGAAAGCCCTCATAACTTGAAGACTCCTCCAACTACCCCCGGGAATCTGTCTAAGAACTGCGCAAACTTGCAGGATGATGACACTGCTCCTGAAGTCAGGGGTCGTCTTCAATTTTACGAGAAGCACGAAGGACCTGCGATCTCAAAGGATGTCTTTAGCTCGAGGTCGTCGAAAGGGAGGTATTGTCGACAGAGCTTCTTCTGCAAGTCTCTGCCGGACCTGTCATTGCTGCAGACCGCTCGTCAGGTTTGTTTGTTGGAGAGCAGGATGGACTCCAGTGGGAGATTAAAGGAGGATCATGGTCGCTTCGCGTCGCAAGCTGATCTGCAGACTCCTTCGCGAAACTTGAGCTCAAGTCGGATGGACTCGAATGGAAGATTGAAGGAGGATGATGGTCTCTTAACAACCCAAGCTGGTCTTCATAGTTCTTCGTGGAACATGAGCTTCAGCCAGAAGGACTCCAGTGAGAGATTGAAGGCCTGTGAAAGATTGAAGAAGGAGGATCATGATCGCTCCTCTCAAGTTCATCTAATGGACTCCTCCTGTGGGATATCGAAGGAGCAAGAGCTTCCCGATTCGTTGAGGAACATGGGCTTGCGCAGAGCCAAGATGGCGAGGATCCCGGCGCCCCTAGATCTGTCCAAGGTCAACGAGAAGTTTGAGGAGCTGCAAGCTTTGGAGGACGTCCGAGTGTCCTTGATTCGTAATTATGATCGTCCTCTGAACGGATTGCCCACGGTGATCAAGGATGATTGCTCCGATGATGGAACAGAAAATGTTTGGTCCACTATGGAGGAGCTGCAGTCGCCGCAGCTTGTTTATCATTCGGATAACTCGGTCGTCGATCCGAGTCACGGATCACGGATCGGGGATAGGATAGATCAGGTGAATTCGAGCAGCGCCGCTTCTTCCGGGGCCGGAACCACGCTACCTTCAGTTTACGGACCGATTCCATACAGTCAGTAGACACCCATGTAATTTTTACAGAATATATACATATATATATATTCTCTGTTTGCGGTCAGCTGCTTTTGTTGACCATATGTTTTTTTTTAGGGGGTTTGGAGTGGATTGTTTGCGAAATTTTAATTGTTTATGAATGAAATATGTATTTATCGGGAAATTTGGGGGATTCGATTTGAAGTGACGTCAATTTTATAGACGGTTTCGGTCTCGACGGATTACGACTTACATGGGGGAACGATTTTGGACGTGATAAGGAGGAATGTAATGAGTTTTAGAATTTGGTTTAGATAGGTATTTTAGTATTTCAAAATTTTGCAATTTTGCAATTCGATTCAGGGCTAAATTTTACAATTGTACGATTTTAGAATGTCAAATTTGACAGTTTTACAATTTGACAATTCTACAATTCTACAATTTATTGTAGGTCTGAATTTTTACAATATTATAACTTGACAATGTTACAATTCTACAATTTTGCATTTCTACAATTCTACAATTCATTGTAAGTCTGAATTTTTACAATATTATAAATTACAATATTACAATATTTTACAATATTACAACTTATTGTGGGCCTGATCTTTTACAATCTTGCAATTCTACAATTCATTGTAGGTTTCAATTTTTCAATTGAATCTACAATTGATTTTATGTCTGATATTTACAATTTGCATTTCTGCAATTGATTTTAGGTCTGAACATTACAATTGTACAACTTTACAATATCACAAGATGACAATTTTACACGTTCTACAAAACCACCACATAACTTTACATGCTTGCAACATCGAATGGAAATCCGACGTGTTGTTAATATCGATTAATTGCTATGGGAAGAGTACTGTATACATACTGTAACGGTGTTCCACTGTCGCAGAATCACCGAGGCGTTACGTGGAGGGCGAGGTGACGATTCACTACCGTTCGCCGGTGCGTACAGAGGCGAAAGAGCCATTGAGCGAAGAGGAGCTCAGTCGTCGGAGCGCGGAGAATATGCGACGCGTCTATCAAGAAGAACGTCGTCGCAAGTATCTGCAAGAACTCCACGATATTGATTCACGCCGGCACACTGACAACTTCATGTAAGTAACTCTTGTCACTCGCTACTTTGTCTTCTATTTAAAATAAAGTTATTACCTTTACCAGCAATTCTTAATAACATTATAATAATCCTGGACGACACAAACAGTAAATTATTTTTCCCTAACGACATTTCTACAACGCCGAAATCTCTGTCATTTGGTAAAAATGATTTCAAACGTCAAGCTTAAAGGCCAAATGCATCATTCAAGTTTCAAGTTCAAACCCACAATTCCCGTTCAAAATTCAAGTTTAAAGGTCGTCCTCACAATTCAAGTTTCAAGTTTAATTTCAAATTTCACGTTTAAAGTTTAAGTCCATAATTCAAGTTCAAAGTTCAAGTTTAAAGTCGTAATAAGTTTAAAGCTCCTCCTCCCAAGTCCTCAAGTTTAAAGTTCAATATCAAACTTCAAGTTTCAAGTCCAAATCCGTAATTCATGTTCAAAGTTGAAGTTTAACGTGCAAATTCGACCGTAAATTGATTTTCCAGACCGTCCCAGAAGTCGCCGATTCCGCTGAACCGTTACGACGACTTCGTCGACGATCTCAGTCACAGGAGCAGATCCCAGGAGCAAACACCGGAACCGAGGCTCGTAGCGAGAGCACTTTACAACTTCATCGGACAGTCTTCGAGGGAATTGAATTTCCGTCGCGGCGACGTGATATTTGTGCGCCGCCAGGTAGACAAGAACTGGTACGAAGGCGAACATAATGCCATGATCGGATTGTTCCCGTCGAATTATGTTGAGGTAACAATGCCAACCGAGTTACAACGCTGTTTCTCCGCGTTTACTGTGTTCTAACAAGGCAACAGGCATGAATTTTCTTAATTTCGCTGTTTCGATCATTTTATTTTACTAAATTTTGCCATTTTAGTGATTCTATTTTGTTAATTTACCCAAGTTACCTATTTTACCGAGTTTGCTATTTTATTAATTCTAGTTCACTAATTTTGCCCTTTGACCGGTGATTTTTCCATTTTTATAATCCTATTTTGCTAATTTTTGGTATTTTTATAATTTTATTTTGCCAAGTTTGCTACTTTTATAATCCTATTTTTCCAAGTTTGCCATTTTAATAATTCCATGTTACTAATTTTGCTATTTTAGTAATTCTATTTTTCAATCTTTATAATTGTACTCTGCAACATAAATGATGTTTCACGTGTGTTACAGATTTTACCATTCGATGGGATGCGAACGACACCAAAGAAATCGTACGAGGGTCAGGCTCGTGCTAAATTCAACTTCGTCGCCCAGACGAACCTTGAACTGTCTCTCGCGAAAGGTAAAACGTGAAATTCAAGAGCACAACGGAAGAAATACAACATAGTGCGCGTGTAGTCGAACCAAAATTTAATAAAAAATCCTGAAATAATTCACCGTCGTGTATGCTGTTAAGTAGAACGTTCATGAATTTTTTCGTAATTTTCTGTTCAGCAGGAGAGAAGAGATAAATCATAGTATGATTCAGATAGTGAAATTGGGGAACCAATTAAAATTTATGCTTCCGGATTTTTTTTTAAATTGATTCCGCAGCCAAAAATTCTGAAATAATTCACAGTCATGTGTGCCATTAATTAGAATGTTCATGAATTTTTTTGTAACTTTTTGTCGAGGACAAAAGATGAAATAGAGCATAATTGTTTTAAGATTAATAGAGTAATCTTAAATGAATTAAATAGCGTGACTGAAACAAGAATATATTGATTTTACAGGTGAAATCGTCGTCTTGACGAGAAGAGTCGACGAAAACTGGTACGAGGGGCGAATCGGAAATCGAAAAGGAATATTCCCCATATCTTACGTCGAAGTTCTAACGGAGCCTGGACATAGATCAGGTGCCACAATCGTTTCCATGTTTAGTGACTATTCTGTTACTAAATAACTTGCTTCGACACACATATCTATTTACAAAGTAGTAAAGAAAAGTAAAATAATTGCAGAAACACCGACGCAGAGCAAGCCAGTCGCTTCCCCAGCGGCGCACAGCCTCCTAGCGAATGGCTCAGCTGGAGGAAAAATGAGTATGGGACCTCATCATTATATGCCGTCCATACCGGTTAATATAAACACAACCCAGCCCCATTACAACTCACTGGTGAGTTAGAAAATGAATTGTTTTACAGTAATTAATATAAGAATCCATAAATTCGACGGTCATTCTGTTTCTATTGGTTTAATTATATGTATGTCGTTTTCAGCCACGTATGGGAGGGAGCAAATTGCACATCACACAACTCAGCGAAGCACTGCATATCAATACACACTCCGAGCAAACACCGTAAGTTTCGATCGACAAATTCTCCACAAATTTTCGATCTTTTTTGAGAGGAGATTGAAGATTTTGACAAGACATAATGCCGCAAATGAAGGTTTCAACGTTTGGAACATACATATATTCAATGGTTTTATAGGCTTTGCAAGACAATTTCAACCTTTTAAAGGTTTCTTAAATAACTCTTTCAACCTTTTATATATATTTTAAAAGTCAATTTCAATCTTGTATAGGTTTTGCAAGCCAATTTCAACATTTTGACAGGTTTCACAAGTCACTTTCAACCTTTTGCAAATCAGTTTCAATCTTTCAATCAAATTGAGCCTGTTGTAAATGAATTTCAACCTTTTATACGTTTCAATGTTACCAGTCCTCTGATTCAAAAATTACAAATGTATAAATTTGATTCGAACCAGAAACATTTCCCTTTCACCAAGATCGTGAATTCTATCCAAACTAAATGCATATTCCCCTGCTTCCAGATACCGAGCGCTCTATCCTTACAGACCTCAGAACGAGGACGAGCTTGAGTTGAAGGAAGGCGACATGGTGTACGTGATGGAGAAGTGCGACGACGGTTGGTACGTCGGCTCTAGCCAGAGGACCGGTTACTTCGGCACTTTCCCGGGCAACTACGTGGAGCGATTGTGAGATCGAACGAACATCACCGAGCTGAAAGCAACTTCTACCAAAGCACTAAATCGTTAGTATAAAAAGAAGACGAGTCGACAGACGAGGGACAAAGAGAAAAAAAACAGTCTTCCTTCAAATCAATCACGACGCGAATTGCCCCTCCCCTTTTTGCTCGCGATTTTACCAAAAAAAAAACCGTAAAGTTACCTAATGTGTAAGTAGTGTATAATAAACGATTTACATAGCTATTTATTATACCATTCACGAGGGCAAAGCTCGAAGGCTGAGAATTGAAAGGCGAGTCATTAAACAGTTGATCGAGCACACGATTCAAGCCGAGGAGCTTCGATCGAGATGATAAACGTCGATAAAGCTCCCACGCTTTCGTTTTAGAGCGTTGATCTTCTTTTAATTGGGTAGCACGACAGGGGCGGCCGATCTAGGGCCCTTCAATCTTCTGCTTCCCCCACCAACCGAGAGATAATTGTATGAAACGCAGAAACTGTGGATCGTATCGAAAAATGTGTTAGACGTAAGTTGTAGATCTGGACAACCTCCGTCTCTTATGTTCTATTACTTTTTTTTAGTGGGACAAACGATTCTCGAGAAAATTGAGAAAAAGGAATTAATGAGATATTGAAGTCAATAGGACGCTCGCAAAATCGTTTTTCTCGAATATCTTCTGAACCGTCTACCGCTTCGGAAAGTATTTTCAACGAAACTTGTAGATCTGGAGAGGCTGCGTCTTTTATGTCCTATGACTTTTTTTGTATAATGAACGGTCTTCGAGACAACCACTTGCAACAACCTTCCTTTTAAGCTTATTCACTTGGATGACTCTTACTTTTCACTTGTTCCAGATAATTGAATGAAACTCTGAAACTGTTAATTGTATTGAAATGTATGTTACACGAAACTTATAGATCTTGATTCCTTACGTCTTTTTTCCATAGAACGAACGGTTCTCGAAAAAACCGACCTCAAACAACCTCTCTCTCAAGCTTGTTCACTAGGGTGGCTATTAAAATCGGTTTTTCTTAATATTTTCAAAACTGTTCGCCGTATCGAAAATTTTCTCGAAAACCGTTTGTTGTACAACAAAAAATTACTTTTTGTTACATAATACGGAAGACAGTCCGTCCAGATCCAGAAATTTCGTTTACCACACTTTTCGATGTGATAAGTACTTTTGAAGATGTTCGAGATATAATGCATATCTACATTCTATGCATATCTTATACCTATATTTGTGTCGGGGGCCCTACGGTGAGGAAAAATGCCCGCCCCTGATCCACGACGAGAAACGAACATTTTGTCAAAGATCTGTACGCATCCAGATTTTTCTTAGATCGTAGAGGAAAAGAAAAACAGCCATGCTATTGTTATATTGATCAGTACGTATATCGGTAAGGGATTTCTAATTGAAAGTTTGCCTTCCCAAATTAATATTTTTGTAAAGATTATTTGTACCCAGAGTTATATATGAATTATACTAATGTATAGACGGATTACATATACATATATTAATATTACTATATATATATATATATATATATATATATAATAGTTACAATGTTATAGAAAGAAATATGGATATCATTAACGAAGTACAGTAATGTACCATTCTATGTCCAAAAATTGCAAACCTTCGATTGAACCACTAAAAACAGTTGAAATTATATCGAGTTTGGAATCATTTTAACCAGAAAAATCTCACGAATACGTTGGCGAAGGTTCCATAATGAAAATGTTGCAAAATAACGAAGTTTCAGGTTTAATTTCGAAACAAAATTCCATCGTTTTATCCCGAAACTCTAAATTTGAGGGAAAATCTTAAATATAAACATATGAATTAAATAAATTGATTATGATTTATGTAAAATTTTAGAAAAAATCTGAAATAAATTGAATGAATTTCTTACAATTTAATTTAGTTACATTAAAGAATAGTAACAATAAAATAAATTAAAATATGTTGCAGTTCATGTCGAAGGTTCTTTGATTTTCAACTGTTTCGGACTTGGAACGAGATATTACTGTAGTTTACCTCTATGCACGTGTTAAAGTGCACAAACATAATCAGACTACGTTTTAAGAATTTCGCCGATATCGCAATTGCGATAATTAATATCGACGACGTAATCGAGGAGAATCTTTTCGAGACGTCTCGTCAGGACGATAACCACAGCCTATTCCAAATAAAAAAAGAAACGCTAGGAATAAAATGAAAAGAGAAACTAACATATGAATCCACTTGGAACAGCAGACAATACCTATTACTACTATTGTAACCTCTTTGTAGAGCGAGGAAAAATGATGAGAAACGAATAAAACGAGCACGTAGCGAGAGGGCATTAATTCAACGAATTGCGAACTAATAATCATTTTTCATAATTATTTGATTTCTTTCGGATCGAAATGCCGTGTTCTATGCTGGTGTGTTTCCGAATTCAAGGCACAGAGTAAGCCGATTTGTGAATCTCTATGGAAAAGGAATAAAGAAAATTTTAATAATAATTGAGTTTCGTTGATGTATTCAGTGGGAGATCTTGTAACCTATTTTTTCTTTTTATGATACAGGCGAGGAGGCACTGAAACTGACTTTTTTTGTCGCGTTTCAACACGTCCAAGAGAACGCGAAGTGGTTAAGTTGAAAGTTGCTGAATTATTTTGGAATTTTTGGTTGAGCAGAACCAGTGAATGCCTAATATCAAAAAAGATAGAATTTTTCAATAGTTTAAATACTTATAGATCTTGGTTAAGATCCATGTCAAATCGTGGCCAAACCTTGCCATACAAAGGAAATTCAATATTCTAGTCCCAGAGAAACAAGTACGCACAAATACATATTTGATTTCGTTTATTTAAATAAATACGAACAATTGCGATGTCCAAATACAAAGAGCATAAACACTGCGATTCTGTGAACTTAAATCCTAAAACTAAAGTCGGTCTCAAAGTTCTAAGGCAGAAAATTCTATCTAGGGTAACTGCACCAGTGAATGAACATTTAAGAAATTGTTCAGGAAGATATTTTATTTAAGAAAAAATATGTGCATTAAAGGAATATCTCATATATGCCAAATGGCTCCCTATACTTCATTTGTCAAAAATAAATGAACACAAATAAAATAAAATTATTATTATTTTTCTTTATTAAACGTTAAATAAAAAATATAAGAAAAAAGAACCAGTCAATGAACAGTACATTCTAGTACTTATCGATATTTATTAATAATAATTATTGGTCCAAGAGTCATTATCGGTAGTATGCCGTGCGGCTTGAAATTTGTTGAAATATACAAAAGCGTTCATTTACTGGTGCCCGTTTATTCACTGGTGCAGTTATTTATCCTAGTTGATTCTGTTGAATTTGAGTCGATGTTGGAGCGTTGAGCTAAATCAGTTTTGTTCAAGGTCTTGTTCCAGGTCAATCTCGTGATCATTGCGTATTGTTTCGCAAGACCGGCAGCACTTTCTCCTAAATGCAGGGACGTTGCAGTATCGTCTGAGGCTCGGAATGGAGCAGAACCGGTGCGTGTCTCTCCAGCAGCGAACAGGAAGCTGCATAGCTTTGGTAGCATAACTGGTGCACACTCGCACTTCCGTTTTCACTGTGTCTCCGTCGCAGGTGTACAGCGTTTCGTTCTCCGGAGCAACGCACCTGGCTATACGGGATCGTATACCTTTCCCGTTGCTTCTTGAGCACTGAAAAATCAAGTTAGGGGCTTAATTAAATAATTAATTAATTACTTAATTTGTTATTGCTTGAAACCAAGTGGTTCATAAAGCGAGTACAATATTATTACACTTGGCTTCCATTAAATAAGTGTTACATTGGTTCTAAATTCTTACGGAAGATTGTTTGAGAAAATTATAAATTATTTTCAGACATTCTTATATCGAATTCACGTAAGAAGGAGCTATGACAAAGAGTTGTTAATGTATTATAATTTTATATTCCTAACTTTTGAGAGAATTATTGAATTTTAAATACTCGTAACTTTTGAGCCAGTGGATTCCTAATATTGGAACATGGATTTTTGGAATCGTCTCGCCAAAATCAACAAGATTATATTTTTAAAAAGGCGAAAATGTACGGTCCCATTATCTATATTTAAAGACTACCTTTAAACACTCGTAACTTTCAAACCGGTGGATTCTTAAGAATTGAAACATGGATTTTTGGAATTTTCTCGCCAAAATCAACAAGGTTATCCTAACCAGGAATGTTGAAAATTTCTGTTTCCCAAAGGTAAAATTTAATCTTCTCTCTCACCGAGGACCAGTCCGTGAAGATCCATCGCCCCGGACAAGGAACCCTGTTACATTCTCGACTTTCCATCGGCATAGCGGTCGTTTTGCAAATGGAGGGTTGCACTAGCGTTCGATAAGCTTCTAACTCGTTGTCCTTGTTCACCTCGGTGCCATTGAAATCGGAATGAACGCAGTATAATTGACGTAATTGGACGCCGAAACTACCGCACGCGTGCGAACAGCTTTTCCATTGACCTGGCAGCCATTTGAAACTGCAACTGCAACAATTTTCGTCCATTTTTACAGCAATTCTTTGGCTTAGAATATCTTAAAACATGTTCAAGATGAATATTGTGAACTTCAATTATGGATTTGTACTTTAAACTCGAACTTGAATTGTCAACATAAATGTTGAGAATATGTTTGAATGGTTCCTACCTAAAGACGTTGCATTTCTCAGTCTCCTGACTCGGCTTGGTAGTCAACGGACATTTTCTTCGCGACACTATTCTACCTGTTTCGTCGTCTTTGCAGACTATCGTCTTCTGACGAGTTCCACCCCCACAGCTCGCCGAACAGAAGCTCCAACCACCGAATAACCAAACGTATCTGTCCTTCTCGTTTCTCTCGTCGCGATTTAAGTAATATTCCAACGAGACTGCCACGGAAATCCCTCGCTGGATCACGCTTGCCGATGCTACAACCTGCTCGAACAATATTATCTTGTATATTTGTTGGCAAAGAAATTTGAAAAAATTCATAGATGTGCATATTAACAACTGAAACAATTCTAAATTTTTTCCGAATTTTTTATCGAACAGCATAGGAAGAATTAGGGGAAAGAAAACATGATTTTTTTTTCCGTCGTCCCAATCGAGTCAAACATGAATTGAATAAAGGTTGTTTTATTTTTTAAAATTCGGTCTCGAATCTGAAAATTCTGACAAAAATTTATAGATGTGCGCTGGAAGAGCTAGAAGAACGTGCCTGATTTTTTTCAGAGTGTTCGACTGAACAGGACGAACTGTGTGAATATATTTTTTTTACCAAAATGACAACGTCTTCGGTGGCAGTGCCGTACGCCTTGACCGAGAACGTGTCGTTCCCGTTCTTCCGAATCCGATACGCAGCGCCTTGCACAATCGTTAAATCCCGTTTGCGGGAAATTAAATTTTCCAGCACGTTTCTCCGTCTCCGTCCGTCGCCGACCACAATCGATGGGTTGTCTTCGTCGAGAAACGAATGATCCTCCGGCAGCGTGATGTTCATGAACAAATTGTGAGCTTCCCGCGGTATCATTGCGATTCTCGTCACATCTGGAACAGTGTAAATACAATTTAATATCTTCGTACAATATAAAACAGTTGCGAATATTGTGAACAGTTCGAATAATGTAGATGTATCTTTGAAGATTTGAGATACGTTCGTAATTATTCAGAATATTGTAAATATCTTCTTAAATGTTGTATATCTCTTTGTAAATATTGTAAATACTTTCATAAATATTGCGAATATTTTTAACAGTGTGAATATTGTAAATATCTTTCAATACTCTTTGTAATGAATATTATCGTGAATATATCTTTGAATTTATTCATTATTTCGTTGAGTATACTTTTCCAATAATGTTGTTTGTTAATGGTGTGATAACACCTGTTCCACGGTGTGAAATTTCAAGGTAGAAAAAGAAAAACGTGTTCTTGTTGCTCGGAGCTCGCTAACAACTAATCACTCTTCCCTGGCGGCCCCTAAACTTGATTACGGGTGTTCCTTCTGCCGGAGCTCTCTGACTTTGACGGGAGAGAAACTTGGCCGGGACTTCTAATATAACTCGATTTGAGGCGAGGCGACCGGACTGACCTCGACGAAGCTTTCGCTGAAATTTGCCGATGACATTCTCGCACGTGGAATTGTCTCCGTCGCACACGCCGCACTGGTCTAACGCTTTCGTCGATCCGAAGACACTGTCGCATCCGAGCTTATGGCATTCCCCCTGTGAATATTGTCAATATTCGTTGTACACCTTTTTATGTCCTTAAATATTGTGGATATAATTGTAAATATTGTGAATATAATTGAGTAATATACCCTTGAATATATTGTGAATATAATTAGGAATACCTTTGTTGAATATTGTGAAGATAATTGTAAATATCTTTGAATTATTTATTTTTATTTCAACATCGTTTCTATTTCGTATAAAGATCCTGCTCAGTCTTTGATCACCTGTATGCATATATCAGTGGAGCCGTAAGCGCACGGAGTGCCATCGATCACGTTTTCCCTCGTGTAGAACAGCTCTCCCGTTTCCTTGCTCCTGCAAATCAATTGGCACTTGAGGCTCCCCTTCTCAGACTCGTACGGCAGCCAAGTGACCGCGTTGCTCTTCAACCGGACGTTCTCCTGTTTCACAATAGCGTCAAGCTTCGAGCACTGTTGAGCTCTTAGGTCAATCGTCGTCGAACATTTCGGTAATTCGCAAAGCTTGCAGTTCTCGCTCGGTCCCGAACAGTACTTCCCACCGTAGGCTGGCCTTTGCAGAGAAAATCGAATACTCTAAATATCTTTAAATATTACAATTATTCTCTGTGAACATTGTAAATATCTTTGAATATTATGAATGGTGTAAATATCTTTGAATATTATAAATATCATTGTCAATATTGCAACATTGCAAATGCTGTGAATTATGTGAACATCTTTGAATATTGTAAATATTTGTTATTGTAAATATTACGAATATTTTTTAATATTGTGAACATTCCAAATATATATTTGAATATTATAGAAATATTGTGAACAATACCTCGCACAATATTAAACTTGCCTAGGAAAATGTTATTTAAAAATATGTATGTTTAAAAAATGTTGAACATTACTCCCGTAGTACAGTTAAGTGTCTACTTCGATCTACACTCTGTAAACTGAAAGATTGTTAGTGCATCTGATCCATTGGAACAATAATAACTGAGCTATTATTTCACTTATCGACTCGTCTCCAGGGTGTATTGTAAAGAAATTGTTTGCTACCGATCCAGAAAGTATGATATTAGCTATAAATAACATAATTCCTGCCTTCACGATCACCGTGAACAATTGTTGAAATGCTAAGTTAGTATACTACTACTAACAGCGGTTTGTTACATTTTCGTGTTCGGCATTGTACTCCGATCCCGCAGCTCCTCGAACATTTTTCCCATGGTTTCCATGGACTCCAGCCTCCGTCTCGAGGTTTGCTCAATGTCAAACCGAAATCGAAAGTCCTCCTTTTCGATGATTGGCAACGGCCGTTTATGCACCACTGCAAATTTCGTCAGGAAAATTAAAATTATCAATTGATTGTTATTCACAATGCAGTAGAACCTCGCTAGTTGGAACAATTATCCTTGAAAAATTAGAGATCTATTATACGAATCATATATACATATGTATATAAGAATCATTTTTATGCATAAATATTTTCTTATGTTTTTCTTTGATTTACTAATTTTAAATTTAATTTTTCGTGAATAATTACCATTCCATATACGTTAGTAATAATTAATAATGTTTCGGGCAACGAGCGATGTCCGACTATACAGTTTTAACGAACAGTCAGTATAATTAGTTTACCTTCGAGACACCGCAGAGTGTGCCTTCCAACGGCGGACCCTTTTTAGTTTTACAGGTTTCGGAAATGTTCCTGTTGCCGCACCATAAATGGGAACATGGCTCCACTACGTCGAAACTTTTGCACAGTTCGTAACTAAACAAATGGAAAATGTATTATAGGGTGTATAAAAAGTAGAATTGTAAAATTGTAAAGACGTGAGATTGAAGAATTGTAAAGAAGTGAAATGGTAAAATTGTACAATTGTACAGAAGTGAAATTGCAAAGTTGTACAATTGTAAAGACGAAAAATAGTAAAATAGTACAATTCTAAAGTTTATACATTTGTGCAAGTGTGAAATTTGAAAATTGTACAGTTGTAAAGAAGAGAAACAGTAAAATTCTAGTATTATAAAGTGAATACAATAGTAATATTGCAAAATCGTAAAGTTAGTACGATTATAAAATTGTACAATTACATAATTGTGAAATTGAAGAATGGTTAAATTGTAACATAAGCAACAGAAGGCCATAAAGTATTTACACAAACGCCAAAAATTGAAAAATTGCATAAACATATCCTTACTCTCATGTTAAGTTATCAATGTTATTATTAGTTGTATCATCAGCAGAGAATAACAATGAACGCACCCTTCGCCGAATTCCACTCGACACTGTTCGTCCATGGTGAAAGTTTCTCTGATAGAAGCCCTGAGTGAAGTGGAGCTGCCATATGCAGGTTTGTTCGATAAACAGGACCACCGTCTGCAAACATTTACTTAAATAGTAAACCCTGAAATAAACACACGAATCGAATGATTATCTCACCTAACTCTTCGATGAAATTCTTTCTTCGAGCAAGCAGACCAATAGAAATGATGAAAGGTTGCAGCAACCATGGGCGCCATGACACTTCCTCGCATACCTTCTTCCCTGCAAGCGTTTCCGGTTGCCTCGTCGCCGTCGTGACTCAATCCTAGACTATGGGAAACGTCCTTGAACATCATTCAACGAAAGCTTTCTATGTATGTGATTTTTATTTGACAATTATTGGAACTGTAGAAATGCATTTATCGGCGGATTTCTCCTTGGGAAAACAGAAATTTTCAACATTCACTGATACAGACCTGTAGATTGTGACGAGACAAAGCCAAAAATCCAAGTCTCGATTCTGGAAGACCAGTGGTTCAAAAGTTACGAGTGTTTAAAGTTTGAACGTTTTTCATTATTTTTGAAGCTCAACTTTAAACATTTGTAACTTTCGAACCATTGATCCTATAGGATCGAGCCTGGGATTTTTGGCTTTGTCTTATCGAAATCTACGGAACAGCATAGCAAAAAAACAAGAATTTTGTTCCCTAGAAACAATTCTCACACTCTAAGAGTTTTCGAACGAACATCAAAAGACATTTTCTTAATTCTTCGATTAATTTCAAACAATGTCTCTGCTTAGTTGTACTGAAAATACAAAATACGATTTTCTGTCGAATTTTAAACAATTTCTTTGCCTAATTCTATTGAAATTATCGTTACAAAATACATGTACTTACGTTGCTTATGCGATTGCAAGTAAAAAGGAAATTACTATTAGAAAATACAAGTAACAATAGTAATAGTTTATGTATATTTAAACGTAGTTCAATTATTTTCAAGATTGATTGATACCAGATTGATACCAGTAATTTACTAGTATTGAATCAAAGTTAAATTAGGATGAAAAGTCCTAGTGTACAGTGGACTTACATATGTGCCATTTCGTGAGCAATTATGAAAGCACTGGTTAATCCTTCGTCCCGATTTAAGGCGCACGATCTCGCAGGATTGCACGCGCCGGAAACAGGTGCGTAACCGGAAGGACCTCCGATATCTAAACGCGTCAGCCATATTGCAACGTCGTGGTGCACGTTCGCCGACGTTAACATTTTCTTGTTCCATTTGTTCACGTTCTCCAGAGAACTCCTCGAATCTCCTCGTCGAACCTGTCGGATCAATAACTCATTTGATACTCAGATTTTTAGTTCAGCAATAAATAATCGCATCGAATTTCAGAAAATTTTTACGTCCAGAAGTTGAAGACTCGAAGAATCTTCAAAACCATAGATTACGCGCTTTGAAGCCTTAAAATTCGATGTACAAATTCCTCAAGTTTTCTAAAATGTAATATAGATTTTAGAAAATATAAAATATGAATAGAAATTAAGATTAAACCATTCCAGATAGTGCATAGAAGTCTAACAGACGATTTTAAGACATTTTCGAGACGATTTCGGACGTTTTCTGTTGCTGTTTTATATTTTAGCGAAAACACTTTATCGTAAACGCATAAAGTCTGTAGAATATGGTTAATTATTATAATAAAGCTTCGCTCACCAGACTGTCCCTCTTCTCCGCGTACAAAATCATTCGCACGACAACCAAGATCATATTTGATTCGAGCGATGGATCCATATAAATAGCACTGACCTGAAATCAGAATTTTTTAATCGTTTGCATAATTTCGATTCGTTACAACATGGATTCTACTAAGGAAGACATGTAATCTGATTAATCATCGAGCTCTTCTATAAATATCTTCAAAGAACATAGAAATTTTTATGTTTCCGTACAATGTTTAACAGCGCCAAGATATATTGTTGCGTTCGTTCTCCATGAAAGTCTATCACGGAGTAGTCTGCGGCTATACCGAGTTCCAGCCAGCGAGTTGACGATTCCTCGATGATCATTTTCTTTCCTGGAGAAGTATACAGTGAATTTTAAAATCAGACATTCTACGTAATAATAGAATGATTAATCCATTGAAAATCCATTTGAAGGGATCCGAATTGAATGGTAATTCATGACTCGAGAGATTTGTTTCGAATTAAAAAATAAAATTGAACATTATAACTACTTTTCTAATCACTAAAACTGTAATAATTAACGAACTGTGCAAGGAGATTCAAATTGAATGGTAAATCATGATTCGAGAGGTTTCTTTCGAATTTAAAAATAACATTGAACATTAGAACTATTTTTCTAATTACTGAAACTGTAATCATTAATCGTACTGTGCAAGGAGATTCATTTTAATTAATTCATTTCAATTTAATTTGATTGTTATTTTAGTCTGAACTTTTTCTTTCTCACTTGGTATTTTGTTCCTGTGCCAAGAGGGACCGCCGAAGTGACCGATCTCTCCCGGATTCTCATCGACTTCTACTACCGTGTCGTTATACTCGTTGTCAGTCGGCACCTCGTCTTTCTCCTCGAACAAAACTAATTTCTCAGCTTCCGGGTAGTCCATGTCGAACACGTCACCCGATAGATTATAGAATTCCGGAGTGTAGTGGTCCGTCAAGTCCCGTCTCCGTCGATTCGATCTTTCACTTTCATTTTGCAGGCCTGTAACAGAGTTTGGATGAACTTTATATTGGGAAACCAGGAATTTTCAACATTCTTTTATGTAATCTTGTAGATTTTTACGAGGAAATGTCGGGAATCCAAGTTCCGATGTTAGGAATCTACTGGTTCGATAGTTACAGGTGTTTAACGTTAATTTTCTATTAGGGGATCACAAATTTTGAAGCTTTTAAAAATGTGATCCTTCGTGATGTAGCTTTCGACGTGAGAATGCTAAAAATCCAAGTTTCAATGTTAGGAATTCACTGGTTCGAAAGTTACGAGTATGTATTTAAAGTTCAGCGATTTTCAGTATTTGATTATCTCTAGAATAAAAATTATAATTTCAACTATTACTTAAACTTTGCTCCACTTTACTTTCGAATTCAGTTTTATTGGGTTGTTGGCAAATAAGTTCTTTCGGTTTTTATCAGTGAAATAAATCAGAAAAACCGAACGAACTTATTTGGCAATCCAATAGAACGAGAAACTCTAAAAATTACGCAATAATAAGAAAATGTAATTGGGAAGAAAATGAGAAGAAAGTAATTGTAAAACGAATTAATGTGGTACAGACTGGTAATTATTAGAAACGTTAATGTTGGAAGAGTATTTGCGTTGAATTCGTTTCACGTGAACGCATGAAATTCCATCGTTACCGGAGCTATGCGGGCCATCATGCTGATAATTATTTATCCGATTACGCAATTCTATTGCGTTAGTACCCTACGCTAGTACGCAGCACCGAATGCAATTTTAAGAATCTTTTATACAGTCTTATGGCGGAATTTTAATTAATAATGTTCTGCTAGATTGAATAGAATCATTATATGTATTACGAGGATTAAGTGTAGTTCAAGTATAATTGTTTCGAGTAAAAATTTATTAGCGAATTAGTAAAATTGTGAATTAATTTATCGATATAAAAGAGATATAATACTTCGTACAATACTTTCAGTAGTTTCTTCAAATATTAAATACGTTTTGTGCTTTATCGAATATAAATTTACTAATGCATCAAATTGTAAAATTTGATGTAACACTGCTATAACCTCGTATATCACTTTCAGTATACGTTTCGTAATTTATGAAACACAAATTAATTAATGCCAGAAATTGAAAAATTCTGAAGTTGTAGAATTGTAAAATTTTAATGTTGTAAAGTTGCAAAATTGGGAAATTGAAACATTCTAAAGTTGTGAAATTGATCAAATTTTGATGTGGAAAAATTGTAATTATTATAGAAATGTAAGTTGACAAATATTTTGAAATTATAGTGGCGCAGAACTTTTCCACGAAATCAAACCAAAGATAAAATCGACTATCACCTTTCATCTTCCTCAGAGAAACACCATCAACATCCTTATAAGCCCACCATCCGATTTTCGGAGCCTTGTACATCACGTGTCGTCCATCCTCCAAGGGTTCCACTACAAACGACGTTCTCTCGCTCAACATGATCGCGTACACCTCTCGTTCACACACCGTAACAACAACGAAAGATCCATCCTCGCCTCCATCCAAACTGCCTTGTCGAAGCTGACAGTCAAATTGCACCTGAAAATACACGGATTTATTAGACCCGTATTCTCGTAAATTTGTTATATACATATATCTTGTATATCTTGTGTATATATATATATATATATATTATTAATCTATGTTATATAACACACACACACACACACACACGCCCACACACACTTGTGTGTGTATGATAAGTTGGAAAGTAAACAATTAGCAAGACAATCGTAAATTTATCAAATTGAAATATTCTAAAGCTGTAAAGTTGTAAAATTGTAAAGAAGAAAGGTTGTAAAGTTGCAAAATTTTAAAGAACACAAGTTGTAAAATTGAGAAATCGAAAAAGTTGTAAAATTGTAAAGAATAAATGTTGCAAAGTTGTAAAATTATAAAATTGTACACTCGTCATATTGAGAAATGTAAAAATTGTAAAGAAGTAAAAGTTGTAAAATTCTAAAGAAGAAATGTTGTAAACTTGAGAAATGTAAAAATTGTACAGAAGTAAAAGTTGTAAAATTGTAAAAAAGTAAAATTGTAAAGAAGAAAAATTGTAAAACTGTAAAATTAAGAAATCTAAAAGTTGCAAAGGCGTAAATCGTAAAGGAAAGCAAAATTATAAAATTGTACACTCGTAAAATTGTAAAGTAGAATAGATGTAAAACTGTATAATTCTAAGTAAGAAAATTTGTAAAATGATAAAATTGAGAAATCGAAAAATCCAAACTCCATTGACAAAAAAAAGAACTGCCTTATCAAAGCTGGCAATGAAATTGCACCTGAAAATCCTCGTTCTTATGGTTCCCATGAACCCAATCCACTTTCAAGTCCGAAGAAATCATCACCCTATCAGTCGGTACGGTCTTAAAGGTCCAATTGCTGATCTCGATGATCAACGGATGATCAACGTCCTCGTGATCGACGGATCTCCTGCTCCGATTCACTGACTGATCGATGATCCGCGGATAAACGATCTCGTACTGTTCCAGAGTCTGCAGAAGCTCGTCGACTCTCGATTTCGTGGCGATCGTGCCGATCAGCCACGTGGTCAGCAAAACGCTCGGCAGTTTCGATCGTTTCATGATGAGACTTCACTGGAATTCCGTTCTCGATCCGCGAGACATCGTTCAGAACGTCCGCCGCCACTCGAGGATGTCCGCTCTCGTTTCAACTTGTCGTGGGCAGGATGATTAAAATAAAAAATTCATTTCATCCCTTACCGACTTTCCCACACTGAATAACAACATCGCAACATTCTGGAATCTTTCTGACCACCCACTATATTATATTTCACCGAACCAATCTTTTCGTAATTGCACCAATTCAATTATTCCGATTAAGAACAACATTGCAATTATTCTGCTGTATAAATATGTTTGAAATTTATTCCGATTCAGAAATAATCTGTTATATATTTTATATACAAAAAATATTAGTATGAAAAATTTATTAGAATTGTAATTGTTATTGAATTTATATGAAAAATTTTATATTATTTAATTTACACAGAGAATTGAATATTATTTATTTTGTTTAGGAACCGAAACAATTTCTTCGTAATTGCACCAATTCAATTATTCCGATTAAAAATAACATTACAATTGTTCTGTTTCATATATCGAAATTTATTCTGATTCAGAAACAATCTGTTATATATTTTATATATTCATAATTTTATAATTCTGCATTTTTTTATATTCCAAAGAAACAATATCTTGATAAATGCATACGAATCCGTAGTTTGATAATCATTTCACTAGTTTCACTATTGCTTTCATTGTGATTTCTCAATGATGGAGGTTCAATTAACGCGAAGAGATAACTGCGCGACTAGCAGACACATGGAGACGCGAGAGTCAACGCGAGAGTCAACGCGAGTGCACCAGCCGGCGAATTGTGCGTATGATCGCCGCTAGCCTTGGAAAAGCAGCAGCCGCCCACTGAAGTTCTAATAATGGCAGCTTTATGTGCAATCAACGAGAAACGAGGATGCTACTGGCGGACTCATTGTGTTCGCAAGCGACGAACACCGCTGTCACTGTCAACGAGCAGTTCTTCTTTGGACGCCGCGGACGAAGCTTGTTTTTTCACAAGAACTAAGATTGCGACAGCAATTTTTCGGGTTGATTTGACGAGTTACTCGAGGAGAAGGCAGACGTCTGGTAGTTTCGTTTATGATTGCATTAATATTTCAAATTAAATTGAGGGAAATTTCAAATGAAAATTGAGGGGAATTTAGTATTGAAATTTCCCACAATTTTTTAATATTGATATTTCCATCAATTTAAACTTGGAATTTTACTCATTTTAAAATAGAAGTTTCTGTCACTTTAATATTCATAATTCCCCTCAATTTAATATTGGTAATTCCCCCAATTTAAACTTCCCTTAAATTATTATTGAAGTTTTCCTCAATTTAATATTGATATTTCCCTCAATTTAATATCAAATTTCCCACAATTTAATATTGACGAGTTTATTAAATTGCAGGACTTTTCAATATTAAAATGAGCCGAATTTAGTATTGATGTTTCAATTAATTATTGATATTTCCCTGGATTGAAATTGAGGGAAATTTCAAGTGTAAATTGAGGTAAAATTCAAGTTTAATTTAAAGGAAATTACAACATAAAATTCAGGAGAAACTTCAAGTTCTCCAAAGGGGAGAGGCACGTCGGAAATAATTCGTCGATTTATCTGGCCAATTGATTTACGAAGATCAACATGGCGGCTGAGACATGTGCCGCTGCTGTCACGTGCTTTCTGATCGCGTCGATCGCACTCGCCAATGGTGAGCTCTTTCGATTTGATACTGAAATCGCAATTGTTTAAACTGTATCTATACTTCTTCATTGTAATCACAATGGTTTGCTGTTTCCATTACAGATTCCGCGAGAAGAGGATCAACCGCGTTTGAATCTTGCTTCGATGCTTCGAAAAATGAATAAATATTCAATTTTAATGATTGGTTTCGTATTTATTCGGACTGTCCTCTTCTGCCGGGATGATTAATTGGAATTTGAATTCTTATCGTGCGGTGGACATCGAATTCATCTAATTTCTGTTAAAGTTGATTTCGATTTGATATTCAAACTGACGCGTTTATTTATTATTCATTCGAGTTTAGACACTTATTATTGGTTAATTGAAATTACCGAGTTTTTTCTTTGTTACTGATTCGTCCCAAAGATAGAGCGAGAGAGAGAGAGAGAGAGATTCTGTTTGAGAATGGAGATCGAGACGCAGTGCGACGTTCTTTCTTCGAACGGGAGAGATCGAGAACGTTAGTATTAACCAATTATCTTTTCAATTAAACTGTGTTAGTGAATATGTTTTTTCTGAACTGTTAATGAACGATTCTCGTAAATGTTCAACTTGATCTGTTTATTTTTCATTTATTCGGATTTAGCCGGCGACGATCGTCCGTGTGAAATTCAATGAGTTTCTTTATTTTTGTTAAAGACCACTGAGGGTATGAAATGCTTTCTGGATGATTATCTGGATGAACAATGCCGAATGCCTTGATGAACAAAAGATTCTAATGCAAATAAAATGAATGAATAAACTATTTTTTATTCTTCTATTTCTTTCATTCACCATTTTGACGAGTACAGTAAAACGCCAGGCGTTTCTCTTCGTTTAGACATGAAATTTTTTTCGATTACAAGTTGAAATTTCCCTCGATTTAAATCTTTAAGTTTCCCTCAATTTGATTCTTTATATTTGCCTGAATTTAAAAATCTTTATAGATCTATTAATTTAAATCTTTAGATATATTCCTTGATCCAAACTTGAAATTTCTCCTAAATTTTATATTGAAATTTCGCTCAATTTACATCCAGAGAAATATCAATATTCCATTGAAACATCAATACTAAATTCGGCTTATTTTAATATTGAAACTTCCGTCGACGAAATATACATATCAATATTAAATTGAGGGATATACCAAGTTTAAATTAAAGGAATTAACAATATTAAATCCAGGGAAATTTCAATATTCAATTGAGGGAAATTCCAAGTTTAAATTGAAAAAATTATCAATATTAAATTCAGGGAAATTTCAATATTAATTTCAATAATTGTTTCGCAAAAGGTACATAATTGAATGGAAAAAGGGTCAAAATTTAATTGCTAAAGGTTCAAAATTGATTTATGAAGGGTTGAAATTTGATTGATAAAAAAGGTTCAATAAATGTTTTGCAAAAGGTTCAAAATTGATTTGTAAAAGCTTGAATTTAATTTTAAACAATGAAAGTACACATAATAAATCTAAGTAAATATGTATAATCTAATCTAAACAAATGAACAACTAATTGCAATTATTCCTAAAAGCTAAAATCTAAAATATAAAATGTTCAATTTAATTAGGAAAAAAGTGAAATTGATTTATAAAATGTTCAATTTAATTTGCAAAAACATAAAATTTTGATTTATAAAGTGTTCAATTTAATTTGCAAAAAGTTGAAAATATTATTTGCAAACGGTGGAACCAATAAATGATGGAGAAAGTGTAATAGTAAATTGGATTTATTTACAGAAACGTTGTCGGACGATTTATTTACAGTGTCACGACGGGTACACAACGATCGTGAGAATAATTTGCATTATAAGAGCTAGAAATAGATCGACGCCTTTCGTTGATAAGCGTTCGGCAGCACCGGTGCCGACGTTGCAGAACGGTTGCTCGCAGCAAGCGGTGCACGCGTACAATTTCGTACGTTCCCCAATTATTATGCATCCGGGCTCGCATTTGCTCGTGCAGTTTCTCTCGGTAGACCACGTTTGGGGGCTTGACGTTGAATTTTCTGTGCTAGTCGTATAAGAAAATCGCTTCACCTGAAAAATATCCATAAACAATTTTTAAACTACAATATTAGATTCGAAAGATATTATAAATATATAAAGGTATTTATAGTAAACATATATATATATATATATATATATATATATATATATATATATATATATACATATATATATAATATATGTATAATATACAGTATATGATAATATTATACATTGAATATAATTATATTACATAATGTTGAATATTGGATTACATATTTTTTTGATAGTTGAATATTGAAATATTATATGATATTATACTATTCAATATAATATTACAATATATAAAGATATTCTAAATATATATTAAACAATACAAAACTGATCATTTGATCATTTTCAAACAATCGTGGAATACAAAAAGTGACAGAGACTAGTAGATAGATAGAGACTAGTAATAAATATATAGACTCCGGATTTTTCAATCATTGAAAATGCAAAATGGAGAATTTTTTCTAAATATTGAAAAGACTGATAACTTTTGAATAGTCATAAGTTATTATGTTTGTAAAGAATTTAAAAAGCAATTATTAATCATTGAAATAACGTTGATGGTTTTCTTCGTTACCATGCAAGTCCTTTTGTCGCCGATGCACTTGTGCTCGAAAGCGCTATAATTTCCGGTTAGATTGGAACATCTCTCTCCATCTTCCAATGTGTCGCATTGGTAGCACCATAAATCGTTCGCTCGTTCGGCAGCTTGGTGAGTTCGATGTTCCGTCGATAATAATTGTCCTTATAGTCCAATGGAATAGAGAAAATAATAAACTTGACATTTCCCCCAATCTAAACTACAAGTTTCCCTCAGTATAGAATTGAAATTTTCAATTGCCTCAATTTACATTTGAGATTTCCCTGGATTTATACTTGAAATTTCACTCAATTTAGGATTGAAATTTCCTCCAATTTAAACTTGAAGAGCTTGAAGTTTCCCCCAATTTAAACTTACCTCAAACCAGAGATTGAAATTTCCCTCAATTAAAAACTGAAGTTTCCTTCAATTTAGAATTGAAATTCCCCTCAATTTAAACTTGAAATTTCCTTGAATTTAAACTTGAAATTGATTTAACGTGATTTTGAAGTTGATTCTATTACTAAAGAAACAGCAAATAGATAATGATTGATAACTGAAATCAATTGAAATAAATAATTACCATGTTCCATGTTTAAATCTTAAATATTCGGAATGGTTCAAATTGATTTGCAAAACGTTGAATTTGATGTTCCTCAATTAAATCCCAATATTCGGAAATAATGATCCACAGCTACATCCCCAAAAACAATGATCCAAAAATATCCAAGGGAATTTCCCAGCAAAACTTAGAAAAAATTGTTTTGATTTGAGGGAAATTTCAAGTTTATATCTACGAAAGTTTCACGTATAAATTCATAGAAATTACAAGTTCAAAGTGAGACAAAACCTCAAGATTCAAATCCTGGAAATTAACAGCTAACATTTTTCAAAATATAAGTTTCGAATTGAGGGAAATTCTCAGCTAAACTCGAGGAAAAATTGTTTTGTTTAGAGGGAAATTCCTAGCTAAATTTGAGGAGAAATTGTTTTAATTAGATGGAAATTTCAAGTTTAAATCTAGGAAAGTTTCAAGTAACAAATCAACAGCTGCATCCCCAAGAACAATGATCGAAACAAAATCCAAACATCAATCTGATAAGAATCGGAATTGAAACAAATAATTACCAGTGCGTAAAATCGAAAGAGCTCACCATTGGCGAGTGCGATCGACGCGATCAGAAAGCACGTGACAGCAGCGGCACATGTCTCAGCCGCCATGTTGATCCTCGTAAATCAATTGACCAGAAACCTCGACGAATTATCTCCGACGTGTCTCTCCCCTTTCGACGACAATTCAACCAGGTGGTTTTCGAAAAATCCTTCGGAGTGGAAGTCGAAGGGGTTGAAACCGCGACGCGAAACGTTTCCCGTCTGATGGACCGCCATGTTGAGGATGGCGTCTGCGCTGCAACGTTCGCTGCTCTAGAAACCTGAAAACACCGGGAAAATCAATATCCACGGCCAGTCGAAAGGTCCTGTCCCTTAACCGAACACCGTTTGACGTCAAACTTTCTGCGCATTCGCGTCACATTTTCCGGAAGCTAAAAGTTCGATGACGATCTCTCACTCCATCGCCGTTGAGCTAAATCCGTCTTGCGATCGGGCTTGCTTGCCCCCCGAGTTCCTCGACGATTGTCGACGGAGAATGTAAACGCGTTTTCAAAGAGGAAATAAACGACATTGTTCAGCCAATTTCGTTGGGAATTGAAGAAATGGAAATTTAAATGAATTTCTAATATATTTTGTTGGATAAAAGCAGCTTTTTAATGGAAGTAATTAAGTTTTGTTGTATTTAGTCGAACTGTTTTGTTGAAATATTTAAGAAATGGAAATTCTAACGAATTTTTAATATATCTGTTTAGACGAAAGCAGCTTTTTAATGGAAGCAATTAATTTTATTATATTTAGTCCAACAGCTTTGTTGGAATACTTATAAAAAGGAAATTTAAATGAATTTTTAATATATCTCTTTGAACGAAAGCAGCTTCTTAATCGAAGTAATTAATTTTTATTATATTTAGTTAAAGAGCTGCGTTGAAATATTAAAGAAACGGAAATATTCTAACGAATTTTTAATACATATATTTCGTTGGATGAAAGCAGTGTTTTTAATGGAAGCAATTAATTTTTATTATTTTTAGTCCAACAGCTTAGTTGGAATATTAAAGGAACGGATATTCTAACGAATTTTTAATGTACACATATGTTTTAATGATAGATATTTAAAGGTTAAACAGAGGGAAATTATAAGGTTTTCAGGATTTCAGAATGTAAAAAATTGAGGGAAATTTCAAGTTCAGATTGAGGTTAATTGCAAGTTTAAGTTGGGAGAAAGGGTATAGCCCGATAAGATGGTAAAAAATGCCCTCTGTTAAATTAAAAATCTTGCTTGTAAAAAATCAAAAACCTCAGAAAAATGCAGATTTCACATGGAAGTTCTAGATTGGCAAGATTTATATTTTTACAGCAGCAATATATTGTTACAAGTATTGTTCATGAGTTTTTTCAGATTTTTTGGTTTGGTGCGCCGCGCCGTTGTTAAGAAAAATAAAAACCGATTTTTTCGACGTTTTTCCTAAGTTACACCTATGTTTTCTGAAACTTAAAAATATGTTATGTAGTATTAAACATCCCTACGTTCAGAGAAACATCTTCCAGATTTAAAACTTGCGTAATACAAAAAACGAAGATAATACTACGTACGTATATTCGAACATTTAAAAGATAATTTCAACGACGCTGGTTGGTGCAGCGGCTATGGTCTCCGTTGCGGAACCGCTGAAGAGTTTTTGAACCACACACAGGCACGAATCCCGGTCAAGTCAATTTTTTGTTTCGTTAATCAGATGCTTTTTCCTAACCATATGATTGTTGTTGAATCTTTGTAAAAATATTTTCCAACGATGTTCAGACTATTTTTAATTATTTTTTCGGAAAAATACTTTTTGTGTACTTTGAGGAGTAATATATTTTTAATATAATTACTACTGATTTATTACTGAATAAAACACCCAGTAAAGATAAAAGTAATACAGTCCGTAAATGACTAAAGGCCGAAAGTCGATACAATTCGGTTCAAGGGTATTTTCGACTATCTTATCCGGCTAGGCTATACCCTTTCTACTTCAAATTGAAAGGAATTTCAAAATTTAAATTGAAAGAAATGTCCTGTCTAAATTGAAGAAAAGTTGTTTTGATTTTAGGGAAATTGCAAGTTTAAGTTGTCGGGGAAATTTCAATTGTTAAATTCAGTAAAAGTTCAAGTTCAAATCAAAGGAAATTTCTAGTTAAAATTCATGTATTTTTCAAGTTAAAATCGAGGGAAATTTCGAGTTCATAAGTCTCGTTGAACACTTTGCGAGGACTCCAAAACCACTCCACAAGTCGGTCCTCCATTTGAATAAATCTTGATTAATTAACGGCACAATCATCGGAGATGTAAAAGTGGCTCGATAGCACATTTCCGTTTAACTCCTTTGATTCCGAGTGCTGTTATTAACAATGGCCGCATACCAATAATTAAAGCGAGGGCCTTCTGAACTTTCTTCCTCTTCTTCTTCTTCTTCTTCTTCCTTTTCTCCCTTTCGCGAGAACGCAATGGCTCTTCGTGGAAAGCTCGCCTAACGGAGCCACCACTTCGTTTCTCTTCTTTCTCTTCTTTCTAGCCCATTCTCGTCCCGAATCCTTTTTAAACTCATCGGTCCTTTCGCCGACGTCAAAGCGACGACCTACACGGTCCGACGAAATTAAACTTTTCTCGGGCACAGCCGTCACTGATATTTCAAATGAAAATTCTATCGAATAAGGGAAACTAACGTAAAACTGAATAGATTTGATTTTTTCATGAATTCAGAATAGTTTGTGACAACGAAATGATAAAAATTGTTCTACTGTTCTGTCGTTACTCTGATCAAATTAAAATAGAAGTATAATCCATTTGTTGATGGTAGGATCATCAGCCATTTATTATTTTTATTGGTTTTAGTGAAACGAATATGTTAAATATTTGTTTGGATAAACGCAGCTTCAAGTTTAAAACAAACTAGTTCTTCAATGATAGTTGATTTCCTTCAATTTAAAACTTGAACTTTCTCTCAAATCAAAACAATTTTCCCTCAACTTAAACTGGACATTTCCTTCAATTTAAAACTTGGAATTTCTTTCTGTTTGAACTATTAATTCCTCTCAATCTAAACTTGAAATTTCCCTTTAAAAGTTAACGCGTTTCCCTCGATTTCAGGATGCTACGTGGAAGTATTTTTCGTTCAGATTCCGCCGTACTCGCCGTAAGCATAATTTTAAATTGACACCGCTTCCTCGTGTTCGATTATTTCAGAACGGTTCGCCGCAGTTGCATGTTTCATAGGGGTGAACAGCCGCAGAGAAATCGATTTCTCTTCTCTTGCGAGGGACAAGTGTTATTGCTTTCACTTGAACCTTCCCTCTGACATTGTTCTCCTCTTCGCGTATCTATCATTCCATATTTTTAACGTGCAGAAAACTACAAGTTTTAGGAAAGTTTCATGTATAAATTGAAAAAGGGAAATTCAAGTTTAAATAAAGGAAAATTTCAAGCTCTGATTTGAGGGAGTGTTCAAGTCTAAATTGATGAAAATTCCAAGCTCTGATTTGAGGTTCAAGTTTAAGTGGATAGAAATTACAAGTTCAAAATGCGAGTATCTTCAAGTTTCAAATCAAAGGAAACTCTCCGCTAAAATTTCGCAAAATACATAGTAAATTTCGACTTGAGGGAGAAATTTCCAGCTAAACTTGGGAAAAATTGTTTTGATTTGAGGGAAATTTAAAGTTAAATTCAGGAAAATTTCAAGTTTAAATCGACAGAAGTTACAAGTTCAAACTGAGAAATACCTCAAGTTTCAAATCTTGGAAATTCCCTGCTACAATTTCGCAAAATATCAAGTTTGGACTTGAGGGAAATTCCCAGGTAAACTTAAGGAAAATTCCATATTTCAACTTGAGGAAATTCTCGATTAATCTTGAGGAAAATGGCAAGTGACATCGACTTGAGGGACATTTCGAGGTAAACTTGAGGAAAAAACTGTTTGATTATAGGGAAATTTCAAGTTTAAATCTAGAAAAGTTTCAAGTATAAATCGAGGGTAATTTCAAATTTCAATGAATAAAAATTGCTAGTTCAAATTGGAAGAAACCTCAAGTTTCGAATCTCGGCACATATCAGCTAAAATTTCGCAAACTATCAAGTTTTGATTTAAGGGAAATTCCAATCGAAAATTTCTTGAAATCTCTCCTAAAAATAGCTAAGAATTTGCAAGTGTAATAACATCTAAAACAATACCCCAAAAAAAAACATCACAACTCCCGAAAAATATTCCTCAACCACCTCTCAATTTCTATCCTGTTCGAAGAACTCGTTGAGGGTTTCGTGAAATCCCTGGGAGCGTCGAATCAAGCTACCCGCGTAATTGAATGAAATCCAGATGATCGGTGTTTACAGGGTGCGCAACACGTGAGAGAGACTGCCGAAAGTGGCGCGTCTCGGGGGGGTAGTAGAGAGAGAGCGAGAGAGAGAGAGATCCACCCTCTCGTAAAATGGGTATCGGCTGGTAGCTGGGGGGTCCAGAGCGGAGGCAGTTTAAACGTCTAAGAATCCTCGGTTTCGGTTGGCCGCCGGGCTCCGGGTCGATGGTGGAGGGGGACGCCGGGTCGCGACCAGCCTCGCAGTACCGCTTTGACTATCACCGCGGTAGCCTCGTTCACCTGCAATCAAGGTTCGCGCCGCGCTCTCTGACATGTCCTCGGCCTGAGCCTGAGCCAGGTTCCTCAAGGATTTTCATCAAGGAGCTTTTCCTGCAACGATTTTATTCAAGTATTTTCCTCAAAGATTTTTATCAAGGAGCTTCTGCAAGGATTTTCCTCAAGGATTCTTTTCAAGCATTTTCTTCGAGGATTTTTATCAAGAATTTTCTTCAAGCAGCTTCTGCAAGGATTTTCTTCAAGGTTTCCTGAAGGTTCGCCGGAAGGTTTACCTAATTGTTCGTGTCGGTTGTTCATCAAGGATTTTCATCAAGAATTTTCTTCAAGGAGCTTCTGCAAGGATTTTATTCGAGGGTTTTCTGCTAGGTTGCCTGAAGGTTCGCTGAAAGGTTAACTAATTGTTCGGGTTTGTTGTGTCCGAAATAATGTGCGAAATAAATCAGTGACGGAGTAAATTGCTGGAAAGTTTCGATACTGAATTTGTGTATTGAGTTTGGGTACTGAGTTTGGCTACTGAGTTTGGGTATTGAGTTTAGCTACTGATGGAACAATTTTAACGCGACTGAGTGCTACCCACCGGTTCCCAGCTGGAGCTAGGAAGCTAGAGCTACTTGCTGCAGCTGTTCTGCTAGCTTGGTTGCTTCTAGAATTACAAATTGTGGACATGTACCTGCTCTGGTACTCTGGTTACTATTCTACAATTAAAAATTGAGGACCTGCACCTGTTCTGGTACTCTGGTTGACTCTACAATTACAAATTGAGGACCTACACCTGATTTGCTAGCCGGGTTGCCTCTACAATTAAAAATTGAGGACCTACACCTGGTCTCTGTTACTCTGGTTTATACTACCTCCATAAACTGTGGACCTGAAATTGTGGACAGGATAACAACTTCAACTCTCACGTACTTGCCGACTAGATTGATTTGTGTTTGGTGAGTCTCACGATTCTTGTGTTGTTCTAAGGTAGTCTAAGCTAGTCTTCCAGCGACATCAACGAGATCGAGAGCGATCTATCGGGAGCTCTATCGGGAGATTTACACGTTGATTACAGTTTTGCTAACGGGGATATTGTTATGGACTGTTTGTTGGTGGGTTTCTAGAGGTGCGAAGTTGTTCCGGCATTGTTTATATTGGAATTGTTGAGATGGTTTTTGACGTGTTCAGCGGCACTCCCGGCATATGTGGATGATACAATCCTAGGCGTGGGTTCAAGACTTAATTCAGGACATATTGCAATCTAGCTTTGCTAGCTCCAGAACCAGTGGATCAGCTGCAACGACTTTTATAATTGTTGGAATTGTTAAATGTTGTTAGTGGAATGTTTTTAACACGTTTACTTCTACGTATAGCTTCACACGATTTAATTTAGGACTTCAGGCAAACCAGCTTTTGTAGATCCTGAACCAGTTGATCAGTTACAATTGTTTTTTATTTTATAATTGTTGGAATTATAAATTGTTCTTATCAGAACGTTTTTAACACGTTCACTTCTACGTGAAGCTTCAAGATTTAGTGTCTAAGGCTTTAGTCCCTAAAGGTACTTGAAAGTCTTGCCGTTATTTGTTGTATTTCTAACCTAACTTGTGCATTTTATTTAGTTAAAATTTTCCGAACTATTGTATTTGTTTTTAATTACCGATTGTACTTATAATTACCATTTTTAAAAAAACACCCGAAAGTAACTGTTGAACCATATTAGCGAATTTCTAGCTAATCCTGTGGCACTTAGGTTATCGTTAAATAATGGAATACATTTTTGTTTCAAGATCCCGGAATCTGTCATTTCGAATTTCTGCATTAAGGTTTTCTTTACACGCACTAGCCACGTACTATTCCTAGGTATAACTCTATATGTATCACCTAAGGATTCCGACTCAAAATCAACTAGAAACGCTGTAGGGCGAATATAATAGAAATTGTCGCTTCGGTCGGCAGCATAAACTATTTCTCCGTTAGGCTTTAGCACTTTGGCGTTATGTTTTGTAAATAAAACATCGAATCCGCTATCGGGAATTTTCGCGACGGACATGAGATTCGTGCGAAGGTTGGGAACAAATAATGTCTCGCGAAGTTTTAACATCTTATTTTCGCCGGAGTTTTTTGTGGATAAACAAACAGTACCTCGTATGGGACGAACATCCACTATCGAGGCATCGTTTCGACCCCTTCGGTTGACCGATCGGGTTCTCCCCAATCTAAAGAGCACCTTGCCTGTCTGGTCCCTCATCGGTCGGAAAACCTCCTGCGACCATGCCTGCACTTGAATATACAACCGCTTTTCGCGGAATCACGTACGATACTCGCTGACTCAATACATGTACCTGAATCTTTTGTATGCATGGTCGGTTCTCCGCTCCTTCCACTACCTAACCACATCTCACTCTATTCGTATTATTTTTCCAGTACTATTTCAAATTCTGGATGACAACTGGATGACAATGCAAAGATCATTCGAACAGAGTGAGGTGTGGTTAGGTTACCCTAGTAGCATTTATGGTTGGCGTTTCGTTGGGCCACCGTTAGAGATGTCGCTCTTTTTTGCAGTTTGCAACCTACAGAGCCCACATTCTGATTTTCTCTTTAATAATTATTTTTATGGTATATCATAAATAATATACATATTAAAAATGTATTTTCACGGTAAAATTTTGGGGAAAAAAGGAAAAAACTAAAATAATTTCATTCACTCACCATTCCCCAACAAACTCCCAACCGTTGGCCACCGTTGGCCAACCGTAAATGCTACTAGGGTAGCTTTGCTAGCATCAGAACCAGTTGATCAGTTAGAATGACATTTATAATTGTGGGAATTATAAAATATTTTCATCGGGACGTTCTTGACAAATATTTAGTATGATTCGAAGCGTAATGGCCGTTGCTCACGTGAACATTGTTACGCGTACGCGTTCACGTTGTGCAATTAAAAGCGGTTGGCTGGTGCGATCGATAAAGGACAAACGTTACAAAACATGATCATTTAATAATCCATTTTAATTAAATTGTCCTGATCCCTTTTTAACGAACAGATTTACGTATTTATTATATGGCTGAACCATTAATTTTGAATATTTTCATAGAAAAATAAAACAAATTTTCAAATGCCAATTTCTATTGTAGAACATATGAAATACTAAATTTCTATTTTCCCTAATTTCTCTTATCCACTTCAGTTGAAAATTCTGAAAAAAAATCAGGAATATTGTAGCCATTAGAATGCACATCCATGAATGCTTTCAGAATTTTGAGCTCCGAAACCAAACTTGTAAAAAATAAAACAAATTTTGAAATTTCGATTTCTACACATTCACTTTAAATGAATAATTCATATGTAAACGTTTAAATTGAGGGCCACCAATTTTTGTTAATATCCAGACCACCCCGGTTCTTTATAAATTGCTTCTACACGTTATTATTTCAGTATAAATTCCGAATACTATGAAAACGAACTGCAATACAATCGAAGCAATACACCGCAGTAATTGTTCCAGCAACCCTGTTATTTTAACGTCTGGGACAGCCTGGTTTTTCCGATACGAAACGACGAAAGTATAACAGGGGAATAGATGATCTTAACTGCGACGGGTGGGACGCGGAGGAGAAATTGAACAACGAAGAGAAGCGGAAAGTACATCCATACGCGCGTGCTTAATTTAACTTTGTTATCTGCGGCCGTCCGACAGGTGAATAAGCGAGGAAAATGAAAATTTATTCGCTCGATTCTCGGTCAGTCCTTGGATTACATGTGGACTGCGTTTGTGAAGGCACAATGTCGAAGAAGAAGTTTGAATCCGACGAAGGAACACTATCGAGTCGATCCTAACTTCCATTCCCGGGGATAATACAGGAATTATTTAAATTTCGATTTTTCAAAAATCGTGGAAAAAATTCGCAAATAGTAGTAATTTAATTATAAAAATTAAATAGCGGGAAATTGGAAGTTCCAATTAATTCTTAAAGAAAATTAAGAAAAATTCTTCTGCTGAAATAAATTTATTTCAAAGTAATTTCCACAGAAAATTAAGTTTAGACAATTAAATTGAGGAAAACTGTAAGATTAAATTAATTTCTGAAGAAAAATAAGAAGAATTCCTATAAAAAATTTATTTGAAGTTAATTTCCTCTGAGAATTAATATCAAAATTAAATTATACTGGGAATAATGTTAAATAAAAAGCGGCAATTGATATGCAAGTTGTTTATATAGAAGTAAGTACATGATCTTTGACCAACAACTGAAACAAATTGTATGAATAGTTATAATAAAAAAGTAATGAAGATTCAATAGGAAAGCCTAAGTCTGAAATATTGTTTTAGACAATTATTTTTCATTCGAATGGTTAGTAGCAAACACAGTTGCGATTGTTACATTTTCCTGCGCGCCAATGCTGACCACTGCATTGAACATTGCAAGCGAAAGTGTCCAAGTTCATCATTCTCTTAAACCAATTTACGTCGCAAGGATTTTTAGGAGCTCTGCGGTCTCGGCTAGCTGCGTCATTGGATGACGCCATCATAAATTCGTCCACAGCTTCCCGTTTCACAAAACCATCTGAAATGAATTCTTCAGTTAGCAACATTGTTACTTCATTCTTCTCTAGGTTACGGATATCTTATTTCTTCTGTCCTGGTTAACAAAATGTTATGAAATAATTCATAACATTCTACCTAATACCACTGACGTCTGTGAATTATTTCACAATTTTTTATTGTAATGTCAATTTTTTTTAAAATCCGGAAATATAAAATTGAGATAGGGTCTCATAACTTCACTATCCAGGTTACACTATCTTTTATTTCTTCTGTTCTGCTGAACAAAATGTTACGAAACAATTTATGAACGTTCTACTTAATAATACTGACGTCTGTGAATTATTTCACAATTTTTTATTGCAATTTCAATTTTTTTTTAAATCCGGAAATATAAAATTGTGATAGGGTCTCATAACTTCACTGGCTAGGTTACACTATCTTTTATTTCTTCTGTTCTGCTGAACAAAATGTTACGAAACAATTTATGAACGTTCTACTTAATAATACTAACATCTGTGAATTATTTCAGAATTTTCGATTGCAAACTTAATTTTTTTAAAAATCCAGAAACATAAAATTGTTACAATTGTATGCCTTACTTATCTGATCAGCTAACTGTCGGTCAGGTTCCTGCGAATCACTCTCCGCGTAGACGAAGGCGATAGTAGCAAATATGCAAAGCGCGAAGATAAGTTTCATCTTGGATCGAGCAGAAGTTTTCTCGTCAAATGTTTGCAACAGCTCTGAAAGCAACTGGCGCACTTCAAAGATGGGTTTAACGGTGGCTCCTTATATACATGTTTAATCACAACCGGGATTATGATATACATAAGAACCAGCCACTTCCTTCCTCGCCGCAGATTTTCCTTCACATGCAGAGGAAGGAAAAAAACGTTCGGGAAAATCAACTGTTGCATCTATGACATAATGTTATCTTAACGAAACCCTTTCCGCGCGAAGCTATTTTTATTATTGCAATTAAAATGTTCACTAGAAGACATTTCACATACACCAGATAAAATGTTGCAAGTTGTTTTTTTTTACTAGGAATTTAATAATTAGGAGTGCTAACATTGAAAATTTTCTATCATTCTATTAACCAGCTAATTTGCTTTTTACAATATTTTTGTGTCTGTAAACATGTTAATTACAATTTACTTCGGAGTGAAAATATAATTACTAGATTAAAAATAATGGACATATATTGACAGTGCAAAATTTCTTTAAAATTCTTTTGATATTTAAAATAGTTATTCCTCGACTTAGTGGTAGATTCATCAAATTCGCAATTAATCTACTAATTATATGTATATATATATATATATATATATATATATATATGTATTTGTAATTATATCGAAGCTTTAATTCCAATGCATCGACCATCCTCGAAATGCGATTCCTTGAAAGATATCAAGTGATATCCAATAAACCAAAGACCCGGTGAGTGCAGCTTTAGATAGTGTATCGATCGTGCTCCTCGACCACGTTTTTCACCCTTACAGATACGGAGTTGAAGGCGTACAGAGAGTAACCGCGGCCGTTTTCTTATCCAGCCAAGAAACAGTGTGGAATTTCAAATTCAATAGAGTCGAACTCTCAAACGGAAATCGCGGCGATTAAGTTTCGATTTGAATTCGATTGAACTCGGTCGATAAGAAATTTTACAATTTCAATTTAAAGCGATGAGATTCGACGAGGCTGAATGTTATTGGAGGAATAAGAACTATTATTGGTATTCTAATGGTTTTGTTAACATTGTTGTATTCTTTGTAGTAATATAAATAGTCTGTGCAGACGTTCAATTGAAATTTCAATTTAATTTCTGTCTGAATTGATGTTCAATCATCAATATTTAATTGTCTATTTTATTTTGAAGAATGAAAGCGTCGGTACAGAAAACACGATTTATTTATTTTAAACTTTTTTATTTATTTTTTTTTAAATTTATTTTAAACTTTTTTAAAAGTATTTTTTAGAGTAGATTGCTTTTAAAAAAAAAACAGAAAACTGGAACATCGAAAGTATTGTAAAATCTTAAAATTATTTAAAAAATTCTGAACTCTTGAAGTTGTAAAGTCGCAACAATTGCCAAATTGAAAAGTTCTAAACTCTTAATGTTGTAAAATTGTGAAATTAAAAATTTTGAAGTTGTATAGTTAGTAAAATTGTAATATTGTAAATTTGTAAAGTCAAAAGTTAGTAAAATTGTGAAATTGCAATATTGCAAAGTCGTAAAATCACGAGATGATAAAACAGTATAATCTGAAAATCGTCGAATTCCAAAACCAGCAAAATTGAAACCGCCTCCTCTGTAACACAGAGTTCAGAGAACCAACGAAATATTTGTGTTTCCCAGTGAAACTATTTTCCGGCAGGTGTGTGCCAGCAAACTAGGGCTTGATCTTCTCGAAACAGGGTCACCTTAGCCAGAAGTGCATGTGCCGATAAGTTGAAGTCAATACAACGCTGTCGAGTGCGCTCAAAAGATCATTCCCTTCATCGAATCGTTAATTTCTTTGATTGAAGGGAGAAGAGAGAAGAGAGACACTCCTCGCGAAATGTGTCGCGTTTGCTACTTCGCCTCCATACATATAACAGCTCTCGGTTACAAATGGAACGACAAGAAGCTGAAGTTAACGCGCTCGAATCGTGGTTTACGTAACGTTTCGTTTAACTACATTCGGCCAGGGGGAATTTGATTCAGCCTGGAGTTGTAGATCGCCCAGGCATGGAAGGACATTGCCGTAGTAACAGGATTTGCCACGCTGTGGTTTCTGCGTTTGCAATCGCAATAATTCATCGCCCCAGAGAGACCAATATTGTTACATTCTGAGTCGAACGTTATTCTCGAATTGAATGTCATCGTTTCAACTTCGGCTTCGATTCGATAGAAAATCTATTCGAATGTTTTACTAAAACGAATGTATTCGAATATGTTATTCGACTAAAACGAATGTATTAGAATATTTTCTTCAACTGAAACGAATTTATCCAACTCGAAAGAATAACTAATGTTGTTGGATTTCAAATTTCCGTCGCAACAATAACAATGGACGAGTTCTTTCCTCGTTCGTGTTCGCATGCCGCCTCTATGTAATTTACTCTAATAACGATTAATTTCTATCAATTAATTATATGTACAAATATACACAATAAATATACATAATATTGTTTCTAATTAATTTCTGTAAATTCTAATTAACTTTTAATTAAAAGAGCATGATTTTATTCGGAAAGAAAGTTAACATTCGTCCATCGCGACTGTTCGAAGCTGTACCCTAAACATTTGCTATGCAACAATTTCACGGGTAATCGCTCGACGAAATTGTTCGGGATTAGCCGTGACCTCTGCGTCGCGACGCAAAGTTAAATCTAAATCCATTCAGATTATTCATTCAAAAACAATTATGCGCCGAGAGATTATCTCTCTCCCCCTCTCCTTCTCCATCTCTCTCTTTCTCTCTCCCTCGCTCTCGCTCTAAACATATTATAAAATGTCTAAATATATTAAGAAGTGTATCGCGTGGTTATTCAGATCAGAGTATGAATTTATACAAAAAATTTATTATTATTTAGGGTAATATTGAATTAATATGGAAACTTCCATTATCATTGAATTTATAAGAAACAAAATTTATTATTATTAAGGGTAGTATTAAATTAATATGAAAAATTATATATCATTGAAATTTATATAGAAAAATTATTATTATTGAGGGTAATATTGAATTAATATGAAAAATTTTATAGTATTGAATTTATATATAAGAATTAGTTGATAAAGTGGTTTAATTGAATTTGTATTTATATACCATATTGTTATGGTTTGTACTTGTTCTGGGAACGGGGGGAAGGGATTCGAAGTTATAAGCGTCCTCGAACTTGCGTTTATCGCAGAGTTAGATCATGAGGATATAAATTAGCGTAACGGATAAGTGTCGTGAATAATGTATAATGATAATTTCAAGAGAACTTCCCGTGCGATTTAGGTATTACAAAGGTGGAAGGGTATATCACAGTGTGCATATGTATATGTATATGTATAAGGGAAGCACAATCGTACCATCTGGCAATGTAGGTATTTCTTCGTGACTATATTCTACATTTACTATTGCACAATAGATGCGTTACTATAGTACGGAGTTCGGAATTATTCGAATTGTTGTTATTTATCTGAAGAAACGATTGCGAAATTTCGCTATGTTACAACTTGGAACGTTTACAATTTTGCAATTTCCTTCTTGTACTAGGGCTCTCTCTCTCTCTCTCTCTCTCTCTCTCGCTCGCTCGCTCGCTCTCTTTCTTCCTTTCCCTCTCCCTTGCCCTCTCTAGTATTATTTGAAATAGAAATTAATTAAAATAAATTACATAAAAAAATTCATTTAAACTTAAAATTTCTCACTATTTAATTTTCTGAAATTAATTTTCTATAGAAATTACCTCCAAATAAATTTATTATAACAGAGAATTCTTCTTAATTTTCCTTAAACATTCATTGAAACTTGCAACGTTTCAATTGAAAGGTCGGAAGGGTACAGGAAAGGGAAACGGAATTGGTTTCAGATTCTTTTTTCTCTCGTCCAGCCTCCACCCCACCCTCACCATTTAATATCAAAGGTAAAAGGTAGGCAGTTGCGTCGGTATCGGTATTGTTTAACGTGAAATTAATGTCGCGCGGCTCGACCTTTTCACTTTTCCTTCGATTTTATTTAATACGTCGTGCAACGGGCTGTTTCTATGTATAATAGCTGGGATTAATTGAAGAAAGGTGCGCCTTATGGTAATTGGTTAAAGTTTAATCTTTGCGTGAGTTAAGAAGTAACTGGAAAGATATTTATATTGTCTAAAATATTATTATTTGAAATAGGTACTATTTTACTGGAAACAGAAATTGATGGAAATACCAATATTATTTGAAATGCAATTATTAGAAATATTATTATTAGAAATACTATTATTTGAAATAATATTACTTGAAATACTATTAGTTCAAATCCTATTATTTGTAATGCTATTACTTGAAATACTATCATTTGAAATACTATTACTTGAAATACAATTATTTGAAATAGCAATTGATGGAAATACTATTATTGGAAAGATTATTACTTGAAATAATATTATTTGAAATATTATTACTTGAAATAGTATTATTTAAAATAGAAATTGATGGAAATACTATTGTTTGAAATAGAAATTGATGAAAAAATATTATTACTTGAAATACCGTTATTTGAAATAAAAATTGTTGGAAATTCTATTATTTGAAATAGAATTTCATAGAAATACCATTATTTGATATGGAAAATTTAAATACTATTATTTGAAATGGAATTATTATATAAACTATTACTTGAAATAGAAATTGATGGATATATTATTATATTACCATTACATAACTATCTTACTATATTAGTATTATATAGAAATATTATTGTAACAGTTTTTCATTAGAATTTGATTTGCAGTAGCGGGTGAAATTTTGAAATGCGAAACTTGTTTAAACTTAAAATTGATTTCAATATTGCAAAACCTCTGAAAAGGCGAAATTGATTTGCTAAAAGTAGAATTAATCTTCCAAAAGGTTATGAACTCGTTCGGATACTGGACGCTGTTAAAGCGAATATACGTTTCAGCGAATGAACTCAATTAACTCGGCGAATGGAAGGATAAACGCGGTCTATACCAATAGGAAGTCAATTCTCGGACTCTTCCAGTAATTGGACAATAATTCCAATCCAAACGGTGACCTGCAGACTCCGCGATAATCGATAATCGTAGAATTGTCGGAGAGGCACGTATGTACGTGCAACCCGTCATATCTCGACGATTGACAAATTCATTGACACTTGACAGTATCCTGTGAGCTGTATGGCAACGCGTCTTCTATTTGAACAATTTCTCCTCGATGTTCAATTTTTCGTTCACTCAATTTTCCTATAAACGGATGAACATCCGTAGCATCTCTATCTCTTCCCTATATACATGGTGTCCCAGTTTTTTCCAGCCAAACATTGCCAGCGTGTTCTACACGCAAAAGTAAGAAAAAAATGTTATACGAACACGTGCTCTTAAATATTTCATCCAAGAGTTATAACTAGTAATGAACTGGCATTTATTATTTTGTATTTTTAGTTACAACTCCTTAATAAAACATTTAAGAGTCTTGGATCAAGTCTTACTTTTGCATGTATATAATACCCTGTATATAATAAAATCGTATCTGTCTGTTTGTTTGTGACAATTTCCATTAAAATCCGTTAAAAATTTATTCCTATCTATCATGATAACTGTCGTAATATAAATATATTTTTTAATTATATATAATAAAAATTTTAGTTTAAAGTAAAAAATTTTCATTTACATGGAGCAGATTTAATTAAAATTTAAAATTTTATATTAATTTTGTAAATTTTAAAATTTGACATATAATAAAAAAATATACGCGTGGTAAACCACGCGCGGTAGAAGTGAAACTTCTTGCAGTCTAGTAATGTTTAGAAGCAAATTAAGATTGGAAATGGTAAAAAAAAACAAGATCAGGAACAAATTAATATAAAAAAACCAGATCAGGCACAACAAATACAAAAAAAACATATAATCATAGAAAAAAAATCATAGAAACAGTTTCACTTCAAACATAATGAACGATCAAAATTTGCGACGCAAAGGAGAGCATATGAGAAAGAAAGAGATATATATTAGTACATAGCATTTCCCATACGCTCACCTTCTTTGCGTCGCAAAAACTAGGTTAATAATCAACCAGGATTTGTTATTGCACGTGAACAAAGTCGCGGGTACAGCTAGTGAGAGTATAAATGCATAAAGATCCGGAGTTTAATGGTAATAACAATGGGATTGATTCGAGACGGGCTGCAGAGCATTTGAGAAGACTGTTCTTATGTCAGAGTGATCGATTTTTCGATCTAAGTAGGTTTATTTTTGTCCGCGAGATCGGCCAACTCTCGCTTTTCTTTGCAGATCATCGGGCTGAATAATGTTGTTGCCGACAAAGCGGCCGAAAGCGATGCAGGATATATTGTCTCGCGATTACAACACGCGTTGTGGTACTGTTTACCGTGTCCGAATTGAAAATTTCAAATCTGAATTCACGGAAACTTCAAATGGAAGGAAATTTCTAGTTTAAATTGAGGGAAATTTCAATTATAAATTAAGATATATTTCAAGTTTAAATCGAAGTAAATTTCAATTCTAGATTGAGGGAAATTTCCAGTTTAAATTGGAGGAGTTTTAATTCTAAATTGAGGGAAATTTCAAGGTTAAATTGGTGGTATTTCGATTTTAAATTGACGGAAATTTCCAGCTTTGATTTGAAGAAAATTCCAATTCTAAATTGAAGGAAACTACTAGTTTAAATTGAGGAAAATCTCAGGTTTATTTGGAGGAAAATCTCTAGTTTAAGTCGAGGGAAATTGTAAATTTAAATTTAGGGACATTTCAAGTTTTGAATTGAGGAAAACTTCAATTCTAAATTAACGGAAAATTCGAGTTTAAGTTGATGAATATGTCAATTCTAAATTCAATAAAATTTCAACTTTCGACTTGAGGAAAATTATTTATTACCGGTAATTTAAAAAGTAAACTTTATAAATCCGTATAGAATGAGAATATAATGTGTTGGATGTATTTTCCGCATTATTAACGGCAAACACAGGCGCCGTTATTGCACCTGCCACCCTTGCGACCCGAGAAGAAGCATCTAATGGCGCAAGCAGCATGATTGACGCTGAACCACGCCGTTGTGAAGGAGAGAACGTCGCAGGTGAATCTCCGTGGTCGACCATTCCCATCGTCGTCAGGAAGTGCTACAGCTTTGGGGTCGGCAAGAGCAATCGGCCCCGCGAAAGTATTAGGACCAGCAAACCCACCAGCCTCGGCTATAGCACTCGCTACCGCGTCAGAGATCGCGTCAGCATACGCGTTGGCGTCAGCGTCGCGCTCATCCACGCGCTCTGAAAACAAAACAAATCTCTGGTTTACTCTTCCGCGTGACTCGAATGGTTCGAACGAAACAATCGAATCTTCTGTTTCACTGGGATTCAACCTTTCGCGCATCGACACCCGCCAACACCAATTGGACCTTTACTCCATAAGGTGCTTAAGCATAAGGTGCTCGTCATCGGCAGATCGGCACCGATATCTCATCGAAATTTAGTTTCCTGTCAGCCCGGACATCTCGAGTGCAGGAATCCTGCTGTGCGTGGCAAAACGTCCCTGTCATAAAATGTTCGCGGTTACTACATATGTACCTGCAAAGTGAATTGTTGACCTTTTTCATTGTATTAGTGACAGTATCAGTGAGAGGTACTTGGCCCGAAATTCGAGAAAAGCTATTTTTGAATTCGTTTATTATCGTCAGCTGTAACATTATAACATCAAAACCCTATTGCCACATTTAAAAAATCAAAATGGCTGGATGGAAAAGCAGTAAGAAATTATTTTACATGTTAATTATGGTGGAATGATGTAATTTATTATTGTAACACTAAATATGTAGATCACGTAGCTGTTCACTAAATAATTATATTATTACTTATTATTGCTATTAAATAATATTATTTTTATATTTTTCTGCGTGTTCACCACTACATTTATTTCAAGATGACAAGAAACTCGACGAACCAGCACGTTCAGAACCTCCGCCGGAGTTGTTTGACGAATTGTTTCCCCGCACAATTTGTCGGGTCCCATGGAAATCACTGACACAAATTCCCCGACATTTCACCGACTTTAGATTTCACCGACAACGCCTTTAACTGAATACGAATTTGATCGACAACGATTTTGAACGACAACGAATTTGACCGGCTACGAATCTAAAATCGCACACGCCACTTTGAATTTTTTCGGAATTTTTCGTCGCGAAATGATGCTTCTAGAAAATCCGGAAGCTCTCGGAGTACCGGGACTTCGGCAATTTTGGACCGCCCGATTTTTTAAACAACGATCTTGCTACCTAAAATTCTAAAATAATTCTTGGTCGTGTATGCTATTGGGTAGAATGATTATGAATTTTTTCGTAATATTTCGTCGAGCAGAACAGAAGGAATAAAATAAAGTATAGTTCGTGTGCAGTTTTATTACTTACTGATCTGGTAAGAGGGTCCGTCATCTTGCGGAATGACTGCAGCAGACGCGTAGGAAATGGCGGCGAAGACGCACAGAACAGCGAGGAACTTCATATTCGACAGAATGAAACGTTAATTATCACTGATAGTACTGTAAAATAATTTTGAAAGAAATGATGCTTCCATCGAGAACATTGACGTTTATAAACTTAGCCAAATCCGGAGATAGGGCTGCACTTTTTTTTATTCTCCACTTCCTGGCCGCAAAACTTCCTGGAAAAACGGAAAACGCTCCGGAAGTTAACAGTGATTAGGATTTCTCATATCCAAATTGAAGGTACAGGATGGCCCAGAAATGTTGTACCACCTTGTCCATTATGGAAGTGTTCCCTTATAATGAGCATAAAATTGTTTTTCTTGAATATCTTTGAAACTGATTACCGTTTACCGTGTCGGAAAACATGCCAGAAGAAACCTGCAGATCTTGACAAGCTGCGTCTTTTATATCTTGTTACTTTTTTCGTAGAACAAACGGTTTCCGAGAAATCTGCCCCCAACAACCTGCCTTTCATATGTATCTGTGCACTAGAGCAAAACTACCCGGGTATCTCATGAGATAGCTGAGTATCCGGGTATCTCGTAAGACATAAGTCATAAATGATTTTGTGCAATTTAAAACAATAATGAAATTAAAAGAACGTTGATATATTAATTTAAAATTAAAATCGTTCAAGAGACTAAGTAATCGTAATATATCGTCTGCTTTTTCCTATTGATGCGAGCGATTTTTATTTTGCATGAAAATCCACAGTGTATTCATGAGATACCCGGATAATCGGGTAATTTTTCTTTACACAATTAGCATTACGGGTAATGCTGTTTATCCGGGTATCTCACAGGTAACCCGGGTACCCGGGTATCTCATAAGTCACAGCTCTACTGTGCACTAGGGTGGTTCTCATTTTTGACTTGTTTCGATTGATTAAACGAAACACAAAAATTATTGGCCGCATCGAGAAACACGTCGAACGAAACTTGTAGATCTGAACAGGATGCGTGGTACTTTTATGTGGTACGACTTTTTCCCGTAGATCGAATGGTTTTCAAAACAAATTGAGAAATCAGTGAAATAATTCATTTTTGTAGTAATAAAACCGTTTTTCTCGAATAGCTCCGAAATTATCGACCGTATCGAAAAAGGTGTCGAACGGAACCTGTAGATCGTGACTAGCTGCGTATTTTATGTGGTACGACTTTTTCTCGTAGATTGAATAGTTTTCGAAAACATGGAAATAATAGATTTTTATAGCGATAAAATCCTTTTACTCGAATATCTCCGATGTTATTGAACGTGTCGAAAAATTACGTCAGACGAAACCAGTGGATCTGAACAGGCTGCGTCTTTTTCGTAGTACGACTTTTTATCTTAGATCGAATGGTTTCAATGAATTTATTGCTGATAAAATCGTTTTTCTATAATATCTCCGAAATTATCAACCGTATCGAAAAAGGTGTCGAACGGAACCTGTAGATCTTGACTGGCTGCGTCTCTTATGTGGTACAACTTTTCCTCGTAGAACAAACGGTTTCTGAGAAAATCGAGAAAACTGTCGGCGACGTTTGAAAACTATGTTCGTACTAAATCATTATTTTTCGAAAACGATGTCTTACAGTTGGCTAATGGTAATGAATCTTGAAACATTTCGCAAATCATTGTAAGCAATATACAATAGAAGATATTTATTTAGCATACATAGATTCGCAGAACAATATGGAAAAATTCTATTTTGCGTAAAGATACGTCGATCAGCGTAGAAGATTTTTATTATTTTCCATAAACATGACAAGTTAGAATAAATGCGATGTGTCCAATAGGGAAAACCAATGTCGGCGACCAAAGCGGAGAAGCATTCTTGTGGGAGGCAGGCGGTGCTTCATTATCGGCAAACGCAGACGCCGTTTTCACATCTGCCGCCCCTGCGTCTTTGGAACAAGCACCTAGTGGCGCAAGCAGCATGATTGGCGCTGAACCACGCCGTTGAGAAGGAGAGAACGTCGCAGGTGAATCTCCGTGGTCGACTATTCCCATCGCCGTCAGGAAGTGCTACAGCTTTAGGGTCGCCAAAAGCCATCGGCCCCGCGAAAGTATTAGGACCAGCAAAACCACCAGCTTCAGCTATAACACTCGCTACCGCGTCAGAGATCGCGTCAGCATACGCGTCGGCGTCAGCGTCGCGCTCATCCACGCGCTCTGAAAACAAAACAAATCTCCGGTTTACTCTTCCGCGTGACTCGAATGGTTCGAACGAAACAATCGAATCTTCTGTTTCACCGGGATTCCACCTTTCGCGCATCGACACTCGCCAACATCAATTAATACCGCTCCTCCGCCAACTGTCTTTCAGAACATTCAGACCCCTACTTGGCTTTACTAAACGGATTCGTGGACGTTCCAGTTACAAAAATTACGAAAAAATTCGAGAACGTTCTACCCAGAGGCACACACGACTGTGAATTATTTCAGAATTTTTTGTTGAGCGGAACAGGAGAAATAAATTATAGTGTATCCGAGATAGCGAGCTTGGAGTCCTTATCACAATTTTATGGTTCCCGATTATTTTAAAAATCGAATTTGCAATCTAAAATTCTGAGATAATCATATCTTAAATATATATATATACATATAGGTATAAGTGTTCATGAATTTTTTCGTAATTTTTCGACGAGCAGTACAGAAGGAATAAAGTATAATTTGTATGCAATGTTATTACTTACTCATTTGGTAAGAGGGTCCATCATCTTGTGGAATGCTCGCAGTGGACGCGTAGGAAATGACGATGAAGACGCACAGAACAGCTAAGAGCTTCATATTCGATGGAATGAAACGTTAATTGGCAGTGACAGTACTCTAAAATGATTTAGAAACGAATGATGCTTCCATCGTGAAGATTGCTGTTTATATACTTAGCCAAATCTAGCGATAATGCAGTCTTTTTTGATTATTCTCCACTTCCGAGCCGCAAAACCTCCAGGACAAACCGAGAACGCCCAGGAAGTTAACCGTGGACAGCCTTGACAAATCCAGATTAAAGCTAGAGGGTGTCCCAGAAATGTTGTTACATAGAAACTTTGCACTTCAGACGAAACAACGATAATTTTACGATCACTATCTAAAGTGGAATGAAGTTTATATTTTTCAAACAAATCCATTCCGCATCCAAAAATTCTGAAATAATTCACTGTCGTGTATCCTATTAAGCATAACGTTCATGAATTTTTTCATAAATTGTTGTTAAGCAAAACAGAAGAAATAAAATATAGTGTAACCTAGATAGCAAAGTTGGGAAACACCATCTCAATTTTCCGCTTCTGGATTTAAAAATAATGTATTTTGCAACCAAAAGTTCTGAAATAATTCAGCGTTATGTATGCTACTGGGTAGAATGTTTACGAATCTTTTCGTAATTTTTCGTAGAGCAGACTACCTTTCAGGAGGACTATTACAACTGTAGTATTTCTAATCTGATCCTGGCTTTAATCTCGAGTAACTTCCTGACGCTTCATCCTTTTTCCTGGAAGTTTCGTTTGTCGGAAGTGGGGAAGAATACAAAAGCGGCACGTTCTTCACTTGCAATAACTATATAAACGACTGTTACTATGCTGTAAGCATCATTGGCTTTTAAATCCGTTTAGAGCCCTGTCACTGCTAATTAACGTTTCATTCCATCGAATATGAAGCTCTTAGCTGTTCTGTGCGTCTTCGTCGCCGTTTCATACGCGTCCACTGCGAGTATTCCGCAAGATGATGGACCGTCTTTCCAGTTGAGTAAGTAACAAACGAATTATGCTTTATTCCTTCTTTTCTGGTCGACGAAAAATTACGAAAAAATTCATGACCATTCTACCTATTAGCTTACATGTCCAAGAATTATTTCAAAATTTAAGGTTGCAAATTCGATTTTTAAAATACTCGGGAACCATAAAATTGTGATAGGGTCCTCAACCTCATCATCTGGAATACACTGTGATTTATTTCTCCTGTTCCGCTCAACAAAAAATTCTGAAATAATTCACAGTCGTGTGTGCCTCTGGGTAGAACGTTCTCGAATTTTTTCGTAATTTTTGTAACTGGAACGTCCACGAATCCGTTTCGTAAAGCCTAGAAGGGGTCTGAATGTTCTGAAAGACAGTTGGCGGAGGAGCGGTATTAATTGATGTTGGCGGGTGTCGATGCGCGAAAGGTTGAATCCCGATGAAACAGAAGATTCGATTGTTTCGTTCGAACCATTCGAGTCACGCGGAAGAGTAAACCAGAGATTTGTTTTGTTTTCAGAGCGCGTGGATGAGCGCGACGCTGACGCCAACGCGTATGCTGACGCGATCTCTGACGCGGTAGCGAGTGCTATAGCCGAGGCTGGTGGGTTTGCTGGTCCTAATACTTTCGCGGGACCGATTGCTTTTGGCGACCCTAAAGCTGTAGCTCTTCCTGGGGAGGACGACGTGGACAGCCGACCACGGAGATTCACCTGCGACGTTCTCTCCTTCGGGACGAAATGGTTCAGCGTGAATCATGCAGCTTGCGCCACTAGGTGCTTGTTCCAAAGACGCAGGGGCGGCAAATGTCGAAACGGCGTCTGCGTTTGCCGATAATTAAGCACCGCCTGCCTCCCACAGATAATGGTTCTCCGATTTCGTCACCGACGTTGCTTTTCCCCATTGGATATTGGCTTTAAATTTAAGGACGCCTTCCTTTCACGAGAACTCTGAGTTATTCAATAAACAATTTGTACTTACGAATCCACGGTGTGTTCCTTTCCTTACAACCTGTAAGGGTCCTCGGCAATCATTTTACCGTGTCAACCAACTATTTCTATTTTCTATTTTGTTTTTCATCACTTTGGAATGTTTGTATGACTTTTATTCAATATAAAAAATATGTACCTTCCTTTAAAAAAATATATATATATACACGAGAAAAAATTGCATTAAAAATGAAATTATTTCTTTTAAATTTTAATAGAAGCATATGATATATCTTATGTCTTCTATATAATAACAATGAATTTGCTGTTTGTTGGTCACGACATCACGTGAGAACGGCTGGACCGATTT
>CM052326.1:23026407-23080720 GCA_028455615.1 Lasioglossum zephyrum | reverse complement strand
TTTTCTCGTAATATGAAATAGATATTTCCTGCATATTTAAAAAGAAATATTTGTTATTTAATATAAAATAAATACTGTCTGTATATTTAAATATTAAGAAGAGATTGAATCTCTTTTTAATATTATATGAATGTGTATATAATATTTTGTGCTACTAGATTTCAAAGTTAATACAAGAAAATAAATCATTTGGTTGACATGAAATTCTGTCCATGCGAAAGTGTTTAGTCGTTCAAAAGTTGTGATGTCATTGGTGCGCGCATTGTGCGCCGCCCGCTACGAGGGCGGCAATTTATCTTTCTGTCCGGGGCGTCGTAACCGCTATAGCGGTTCCTGGATATCGTTGTTTTATATCGATCCGTGTATTTTTATGCGTGATAATAAAAATGTTCTGCGTTGATCTGCGTTGATTTTCATAAACGTGATTACGCATATAAATAATATTGCGTTTGATGTAACTATCCGATCGACCGAAACCGAAATGTCTATTATCTTGATAATCGAATTTTGTCTGTCCGCAGAGCGTCAAACTCGAAGGACAATGAGGAAGCAATCGAACAGCTCCAGCCTAAGCGCAGGAAGCAGCATTGGTGAACCGCAAATCATTGTGGAGGAGAGCGCGCAAGGCGAGGAGGAAGCGGATGACTGCAGGAACGAATCACCTCCACGATCGCTCGATCCAGATCTACCATCCTTGAATCCTGATCTCCTATACCCCTGGAGGGAAACCAGAAAACATTCTTTGCCCACGCCGCAATGCACTTCCGGGATCACCGCGTCCCAGGTACAGTAATCCCTTGATTTTTGGTCAGGGGGTGGTTCACCGGAGTGGAAAGGAATCGCGATCTTCCTTGCTTTTTCGATTTATGGCCGGGCCTACTACTCCGCTTGCACCGAGCGAAACTACAATAGGGCAACGGTCTCGGCGACGAGCACACCGCAGCATTTGGCCACAGCGTGTGGTCGTCGCCGACACAATTTAATCCTCGCGTAATATTCAATATTTTTCAATCGATATGTCCTTCATCTTTTGTGACATCTCAAATCTACTTTAGATGAATTAATATCCTTGGAATTAAACAAAACTTTCATACAACATTTCACAAAAAAAACTCCCAAACCTTTTTTTTCGCATTCGCCATGATAAGGGTACCCGGGTACCGCAAGGCTCAAGTCCATTTTTTTTAAAATAAAATGTCCTATTTTTTATACCATAGATCGATAGTAGAGTATCACATTTAGAGTATAAAAGTGTTGACCTTCATATGTCCTAAACCTAATAGTTAACGCGATATTATCCAAAGAAGAAAGAAAATTGTTTCGATTATATCTCGTGTAAAACCATTTTATTTTTTAAAGATTAATTTTACAATGAATATTTCTGATACAATTCACAGTGGTGTTCGCTATAAAGTAGAAGGTTCACGAATTATTTGGTAATTTTTGATAGAGCAGAACAGAAGAAATAAAACATAATTCGTGTGTAACTCCAGCCTAGGTTGTGAGATTGGGTTATTCTATCACAACTTTATTTTTTAAAGATTGATTTCGCAATAAAAAATTCTGAAATAATTCACAGTCGTGTACGCTATTAAATAGAAGATTCATGAATCTTTTCGTAATGTCTCACCTAATAGTTTCGTAACTTTGCAGGTGAGACGATTGAGCGAGCGTGGTGGCGAAGGATCAGGACCATCCCCAAAAGAGGCTGCGTTTCTGGCAACGCTATCTCAAGCTCCAGCTCCGCAAGCCAGCGGCGGCAGAAGGCATTCTGTCGTAATAATCTCCAAATTGCCGAGCACTCCATTTGGTCGTAATCGGCGAGAATCTATCGCCGCGTTTCCCCTAGGAGGAGCTACTCGAATATTACCTAGTCGCCGCGACTCAAAATCTGGTTTATCTGGCCCGCCGAGTAACAGCGGAAGCACTCATAACCTCCAGCTAGACATCATGGACAATATCGCCGAAATTAAACCGAGGAAGGTGTGCATTGTACACAGAAAAATATATTTTCTTTTTCAAATTAAGTTTCTTGAAAACTGTGCGTCTAGGGGAAAAATTGAGGGCAGATTCGGATTCAGCGCAAAATACTCTATAAGAATCATCCAACTGCAATTGTTTAACAAATTTGATGTTGGACAGTGTAAATCGAATCGGAAACTTATTTCCCTATAACATTTTGTTTATTTTCTCGTTTCTTTGTTATAATAAATGGATGCTTATGTTATATTGTTATTTTTCATTCTTCGATAAGCCCCTTTTTCATTTCCCATCACAGTTTTAACTCCATAAAGTAATAATTTATACTTCTAAATTGTGAATGTCTTCTCGAAAATCGGTATCAATGGCTCCGATCGAAAACATTGTGCCAGGGGTTGTAATTCAGTTATACGTGCCATTTGGTAGGAACGTCCATGAATTTTTTCGTAATTCTCCGTTGCGTATAACGCCAGAAATAAATCCCGAAAACGTTTCCAGGTCCGCATGAAAATGTACAAAACGTCAACGGAGCAGGTGTGCGAGATCCAGCCGTTGGAAGGCAACAGTTCTTCGCAGCGGTACACACAGTACCAGAAGACGTCTCCCCTGCAAAGACGAGCTTCGGAGACTCCAAGATCGCTGGGCGCTTCGGGTACAACGGGGATCGTGTGTTCGAACACGGATCTAATATCGATCCTGAGCTCGTTGGCGTCTTCGGCGACGGAGATCAATCGGTGCGGGGAGGACGCATCGAGCCAGAGGTGATCATTATTCGTCAAACAAATATTTCAAACACTATTCAATATTTTACTGCCTCTGACTTTTTTTATGATATAAAAAATAGGACATACCATTTATAAAAATAAAGGTGACTTATTACTAAAGGTTCACATCTCTGTATCAACTCTTAGGAAAAAACTTTTTTTGACAATCTGAAACTCGAAATAAAATATTTCCATTTCGACGATTTGCTTCAGGAAATGAAATAGCTTTATTTTGGCAATCTCAAACTCTAAATAATGAATTTCCACTTCGACAATTTGATCCAGGATATAAAATATTTTTATTTTGACAATCCGAAACTCGAAATCAAATATTTTACATTCTGCATTGTTACAGTACTTGTAATACGAGTATTTGCAATGTTCTTTGAATAAAATACTATATTTTCAACAATTACTGCCTGAAATAAATAGTTTCATTTCCAAAAATGACTGCTTCAAAACGAATATGTACTTGTCCAAGTTGCACACATACATACATTTAAATTGGTTTTCCGCTTCTATATTATCTTCTCGTTCTAATTACATTTTTCCTCCAGCACCGCCGCGAGCTTACGCGAAGAGAGCAAGTCGAGTTGGTCGGGGAAAACGACGGAGCAGAAGAGAATTCGACTGAAGAGCTTCCGGTCGAACAGCTTCGACGTGTCGATCCTCCACGAGGCGAAGGAGAAGCTGACCGGTTCCTCGAAAGCAGCCGGCTCCACATCGGTGATGGCGCCGTCCAATTGGTTCGCCAAAAGGCACCAGCCGATGTCGAAGAAACAAAAACCGGAGAGCCTGATCGCGGCCAGTCTGAATTTCAAAGTCGACAAATCGAAGGTGATCAAAGCGATGAAGGAGACGCTCGGGAAAAGCTCGCCCCTCGGCGATCTGAGACACAAGGTTGTCTGGGACGGCACCAGCGGCACCAAGGTCGACGCTCAGGTTTGTGAACAACCTTGTTCGTCTGCCTCTTCTCTTGAAAATTACGGGAATCCAGGTTTCCATGTTGGTGTTACGGTACAAACTATACGTAGTATAGTAACCTTGGCTGGCTGACGTGACACTGACAGCGCACCGCCGATTTTTTCCAGGTTTCCTAACAATGGGGACCCCTCCATTGTCCCTGTAATCCACTGGTCTGTATACTTTGTATACTACTGTATACAGATCAAGTGCTGTAATCGTAAACCCCTACTCTTTAACGAAACTTGTCGGTCCCGAAAATACAGAACCCGCCAATCCAGTTGAATTCGAATTTAGATTGAAATTGGGAGAGTTGAAATGCTGGGAGTTGAATTTTGGTCTAAATTGATTTTCTTCGTGTTGAATATAATTTTATTAATATAAATACACTGATTGAATTTGAATTTGTCATTTAACCTCCATTATAAGAGTCCGACTATGAATTATAAGAGTAATTGAATCCATAGGTTCGTGCTAGAACTAGTAATGGTTTAAAATAGAAAGTTGGTTTCCAGGTGTTTGGCACCGCGATCGAGAAGGTCCTGACAGCGCAGAAAGGAAGCGACGCGGAAGCATCCGGATCCTCCAGCAAACCTTCCGTCTCACCGAACAAACAGAAGCCTGGCAAAGTCACCAGTTGGTTCTCAGGGAACGCGAAGGAACAGCAAGAACAGTCCGAATCCTGCGAGCAGTCGATCTGCTCGTCGCTAAAAGATCTATTCGTCAAGTAATCTGCGATCCAACTTTCCGCATAATCTATTTATCAGAAGACTAACACGACCTAAACGATTGCTAATCCACCGAATCATCGATTACTAATCCACCGAATCATCGATTACTAATCCACCGAATCATCGATTACTAATTTCTCTCATTGTAAATAGTTAACTTTGACCGTGGAAAATTAATTGAATGGAACTCTTTTTCGTCATACTCGAGTTCTCTCGAGTTCCGTTTCGCTCGTTACACAGGGTGTCCTGCGTGAAATTTGACCGAGAAAAATTACATTTTTATCGATTCAGTAATTATTAAACTGATTTACAAATAGAATTTAATCAAATTAAATCGATTGAATAAGAAAATTTTAATTTGGAAGAAGAAATCGACTAAATAATTATTAAATTGATTTATAATTTAATCAAATTAATTCGGTTAAATAAGAAAATTTCAATCTGACAGAAGAAATATTTCGAACGAAATTTGACCTAGAGAAATTAAATCGATAAAGATCGATTTAGAAAGAAACTGATTTAGAATTTAATCAAATTAAATCGATTGAATAAGAAAATTTCAATCAGACAGAAGAAATATTTCGAACGAAATTTCAATCAGGTTTTGGAGAAGTGTTACGTGGGACACCCTGTATAGTGTACAGGGTAGCTCAAAAGTAAGGTCTAATGAATGTGGGTCCTAAAAATGGTTCGTCGCGTGTCTACGAATTTTTGAAAAGAATTCTACTTTCTTGTGTGTTTTTTGTGGGAATAGAACGGAAAGTATCAGGGAAATTTTCAAGGGTATACAGCGTCGGATAAGACGGTCGAAAGTGACCTTCGTGCAAAATTTCAACTCCATATTTCGATCGGGAGGGTAGTTACGGGGTAAAATCGGAAAATCAGTTTTTCGCATGTTTTCCTAAGTTATTCATGTTCAGAAATTCGGAGAAAAATCTGACACATGATCGCCATCTAAATACACACTCCACAATTTGTTTCAGATCTTAAAATTGAAAATTCTGCCTGTGAAAAATGAAAAACCTCGAAGAAATTGAGAAAATGCAGATTTTCTCAGGTTTTTCATTTTTCACGAGCAGAGGTCGCAACGGAAAAATCTGAAAACAATTCCTAATGTGGGACTCGGTATCCGGATACTTGTAAATTATTTTTAGAATTTTCGATTGCCAACTGTACTTGTCAAAAATGAAAAACATGAGAAAATCTGCATTTCCTCGATTACATTCCAAGTTTTTAATAGCGGAGCAGTATCGAATATTGGAATGACCCGATGAATACAGCCGGCACAATGGATGTAGCTTTTAATACGTAAATGTATTACAAATTACCACGTAAATGTTGTTACATGCGAAATGTTGAAAGAACGTTTATCAAAATTACATCGTTTCTAACTTTCTTCGTAAAATTTCTGTACAATTGGGACATTGCTGTCCAATTAAAAACAATGTCGTGCAATAAATGTTGTATGGTGTTCTGCAAAAGAGAATCTCGTTTTTTATGAAGCAGTAAAATTCCAGTTTAAAAAAAAATCGTTATCGATCGTTGGGACGTGCGAGAAGTGACGATAACGACAATTTAACGACAATCCGACAAAGTTAGGATATTAGTGTGGCATTGTTTGTCACGCCTCGATGTTTATAAAAAAAAATGGAGAATACTCGACGTTGATAATTATCGTTGTTGTATCGAGAGATTATTACCTAACGTGTTGCTAGAAGAGAATAAATTATATAATACATGTGTATTTATTCGCCTTTGCTGGTCAAGGGCTGGTCAACGGAATAATTGTAATATATTATACGAATACATGTGTACTGTGTGTATAAAAAAAATTGACGTGTACTTTTAATAAGAACCGCGATTACATTGATTCGCCAAGTAGATAACAGAGGAATCCGTTGTATACGTCGAAAAGGGATATTTGTGAAATATTTGTGTTATTTGGAAATCTTGAGATTATTCTATTCGGCGAAACGAACAAGTGAAAACGATTATGGCAATTTTATGGATACACAGACGTGTGTCGAAGAGAGGAAACTGGACTTACGAAAATATACATGTTTCATTAAAAATCACAATGTTACAAATTATTTATTTTTAAGAATATAATTCACCTGCCCCCTCGTAGGAAAGTGTTGCAATATATATTTCGTTTCAGGTATAGAAAAATTATTGGTTAAAAACGTTAGACGTTAGAGGAAAGTAAGTAAATTGATTAATTCCAATTTGAATTTCGATTTATGATTATGATAATGATTGAGAGTTGAATTTAGATTGAAATTCGATTAAAATTGGTCTGCAGAGTGTTGAATTGATGGTTGAATTTCGATTTAAAGTGAATTGCTGCAAGTTGATGAATTCGAATTTAGATTGAAACACAATGATTCCAGGTTGAATTGCGTTTCAAATTGGGTTGCTGAGAGTTGAACTTTGATTTAAATTGACTTGCTGCGAGTTGAATTTACATTTAGCCTCAATTATAATTATGGAAACTTGAATTTTTTTATTTTGAATTCGGTCGCTGAGAGGCGATTTTCAATTCAGAAATGAATAAATGAACGTCGTTTCCACAAGCGCGGAAATAAACAATTGAAAACAAGACTAGGTGAATAAAAATCTACACTCTGGTGCTAGTTCTCCAATCATATTTCTTCTTTAAAATCATTAAAAATCATAGTCCTTATCACAAAGTACTCGCATCGCTGTACACCTCTGTTCATTTAAATATAATATATATACTGGCTGGCATATATAAGATTATGGCACTACGACATAGTCTTTAGATCGATGTACTCTGTTAATCTTTTTTTATTGTCCTCCAGCCATTTTGCCATCGAAGCTGTGCATTTATGACTCCGCTGCGTCACCAGGATGAATTCTGCCAGCCACCTCGCGTCGCAATTCATGCTCTTGTTCGATGGCCTGCGAACAATTTCGAAGCTTCTATTACTCATTCAAAAATTAACCGTTCAAGGTCTAGAATCTGCGATAGACATAATAGAAGACGATATACAAAAAATATGTTCAACAATTAAAAGTACAATATATACCTGGGTAGACACGCTACTATGAATGTAGCCCAACTTTCAACGGATTCTGGATAAGTGAAGAGCAGCTTCTGCGCGGACCTGACACTGCACCGAGGATCTGAAGTATCAGGTGAGGACTCTTCGAAATAGTTGAAAGAGGAAGCACAAGCCACGTGTACAGCGTTCGTATTTACAATATTCCTATTGAGGAACAGTGCTTTCTGTGCGCACCTGCTGAAACAGTGTATGTCAGTCTCCAATAAAATTCTCAGCAACTGTATCCAATATCTTACGTCATCTGCAATTAATAAATAAACACGGTTAATTATAACTGTTTCGAAGAAAGCGATGAAAATTCTGAAAAAAATATCACGCATTCTGAATCTCAAGAGGCATTTCAGAGAATTTTTTCAGATTTTTCCGTTGCAAATTCTGCTTGTGAAAAATTTGCCCCTTTAAACGACAATTGAAAATTCCGAGAAAAAATCAGGCACGTTCCGCATACTGATCAACGTGTAATGAATTTTTTCAGATTTTTCCGTTGCAAATTCTGCTGGTAAAAAATGAAAAACTCAAGAAAATCTGCATTTTCTTACCAGAAATACGTACGTACCAGGATAATTAAAAATAGCTTTGGACAGCGTGGAAACTGCGGCCTTCACGTCATTTTTAATTAGATGGAAGTACGCTGTGAGATTAGCAACATGATGGCCATAATCTCGATGGCTCTCGTAGGATTTAAGTTCGTTCAGGATCAGCGTGGTCAGATTAAGATCTCCGTGGAGTATGCCTAACGCAGCAGCAGCTAGAAAACTAGTGACAACCTGCGGCTGGATTTGTATGCTCTGGAAAAGCAAAGTCTTCGCGTCGTGGACTCCCTGGAAGGCGTACGCAATGGCCGCCATCGCGCATAAAGCGTACGCTTTCTCCGTTTCAGTTTTGGCGAAGGAGTGGAGCGTCCTTTCGTAGGCACTATACGATTCTTCGTATTTTCCAGCTGAAGATCGAAAAGAAATAAAGATTTTTTCTCGTGTAACCAGAAATTTTTTCCTTTCCCCTATAAATTCTCGTCTTTTCGGTATCCTGCCCCTACTGGAATTTACTATTCGAAGGAGAAGATTCGAGAAATCCAAGTCTCGATACTGCAGGGTCACTGGTTCAAAAGTTATGGCTATTTGAATTGCTAAGAGTTGAGTTTCGATTGCTCAACTTCAAGCAGCCATAACTTTTGAACCGATAATCCTGCAGGATCGAGACTAGGATTTCTCGCATCGACTGCTTCTCGAGTCTACGGGACAGCATATCAAAAAGACAAAAATTTATGTCTTGAATTGAATTTGATTGCACGAAACACAAAAGATGGATTTGGGAACGTTACCTTTGTACAGGGACAATGCTAAGTGGCACTGCGAATTGTAACTGCCTCGTCTGACAGCCTGGAACAGTTTTATAGCTTCCGAATACTTTTTCAGTTGGATCAGAACTCGACCTAAATTTAGGCAAACCGCGTCCTTCTCTTCGGGGACGTTCGTGTGGATTGCTATGGCGAATTGTTCCGCGGAAGATCTATAGAGCTTCTGTCTCTCCAAGAGCAAGCCGTAAGCGTTCCTAGCGTAACAATCTTCCGGGTGGTATTCTGCAAGTTAACAGTTTAGCTTGAAAAATAATCCCACCAAAATATTTTTTGTCTCGGTGGTTCATTAAGATATCGAGAAAACGAGAATATTTGAACTTGCTTCCACCGTTTCGTGTATTTTTTTCAAAATTCTGAGAAAATTATTAAGGGCAGAAAAATGTACGTTCGAGTATTCTCGTATTTTTTTCATCTCAATATGTCAACTAACAACCAAGAAGAAAAATGAAACTTTCAGATATGTTAGATGGAGGTAACAGAAGAAATATTCTGAAAAAATATACGAAATGCGGGAGGTAAATTCGAGTGTTCCCGTATTTTTTTCATCTCAATGTGTTAACTAACAACCGAGAAAAAAAATGTTAAAGTTTGGAGTGTTCACCCTCGTATCACTCTTGACCCTTTGCACTCGGAACTGTCCTAATTCGAAAACCGTTTGTGCTACGTGAAAAAGTGACACAACGTAAAAGGCGCAGTCTGTTCAGATCTACAAGTTTCATTCGACATATTTTTCGATGCGGTGGATGGTTTCGAAGATATTAGAGAAAATGAATTTAAAATGATTAAACTCACCCAAATACCACGTCATGACGTCTGATGCGACGAACAGAGCATGCATGTTTTCTATTATATACGTATAAGCAGAATCCTTTTCGATATCTGTGGTTAAAAGAACGGTGAGCACCCAATGAGCATAGCCGAGCGCGGCTTCGTTGTGATAGCCAAGTTGCGTGGAATGCCGGAACAAGTCGATAGCTTCTTTCCTAGCCATCATTTCAGCGATTATGGCTTGTCCTATCCAGCTGTTGATGTACGCTGGATCCGCACGCTGAGCTTGAGAGTAGGCCTCGTTCGCTTTGTACAAGTCTCCTGAGAAATAAATAAATACTAGCTGTACCGCGAAAGTTAAAAAGAAATTCGTTTCAATTTTCTTGAAAACCGTTCGTCCCACGAGAAAAACCAATACAACATAAAAAACGCAGTCTGTCAAGATCTACAGGTTTCGTTTAACACATTTTCCGCCACGGCAAATATTTCCAAAGATATTCGCAAATCTTTACCTATATGCAGATACAACGTCCCCAAATTACACCAGACCACAGGATTGTTCAGCTCTCTATCAATCGCCGTAACATAGCAGTGTTGAGCTAAAGCGTAATTCTTCACATGTGGGGACATACAGATGACCCCCAAGAGGTTCCAATGTAACCACGTCGAAGGACAGAGTTTGACAGCGTGTTTCCCAACCGCTAGACACTTGCTGGCAAGAGTTTTGTGGTCAACAGTTGGATCGAACTTGAGCTGCATCAGGTAGCAGGACGCTAGATCGTGCCACAAGGAGGCGGACTGCGGAGAGATGGACAAGGCGCAGCAGTAACATCTGTAATTGAAGCTTTCGTTAAAAGCAGTCGCGCAGCAAGTCAAACTCTATTAGGTAAATCAGAAAGTTTCGTATGAAGCCTCGAACTGTAAAGTCGTAAAGTTGTAAAATCGTGGAATTGTAAAATTGGAAAGTTCTATAATTGTGGAGTTGTAAAATGGTGAAATTGAAAAATTATAAAGTTGTAGAGAACATAAAATTATAAAATACTAAAGTATTGGAGTTGTTAAATCGTACAATTGCACAATCGTAAAATTCTAAAGTTGTAGAGATCGTAAAAATATAAAGCATTGGAGTTGTAAAAACGTAACAATTGCACAATTGTGAAATAATAAAATTGTAAAGATTCTACAACCGTGAAATTGTAAAATTATAACGTTGCAAAGTCGTAGAATCGTAAAATTGAAAAATTCTAAAGAGACAAACTCGTAAAATCTTGAAATTCTGAAGATATAAACTTGTGAAATAGTAACGAAACTTTCCGATGGACCTAATGCTATCTTATAGACACGTTCCTCGTGGAAAGCAGGAACAGATCTCTGCGTTTCAGCCACGCGACTCCTTCGCTGTCGTCGTTCTTTATCAGTTTGGACGGCACGCTCAGGGAGTTGTACTTCTCCGGCAGAAGAGCGACTTTGTAGCAGACGTCGCCGAGCAACTTCCAGAGGCAAGACATGTCGTTGCGCTCCGTGATCGCTGCGGACAGATTGTTCAATGCTTGCTGGAGATAGTCGTTCACGCGACCCAGGAATTGTTTCGTGGCACTCTCGTTCGCCAGAGCTATGCAGACTTCGGCCAGGCCTTTCAACGCGGAGACATACTGAGGTTTGATCAAAAGGATCTGCTCGAAATCGTCCTTCGCTTGGGTGTATTGCTCCAGAATCTGTGGAATTGTTAAATTGTGTTAAATAAATTGGATTCATCCACCGCATCGAAAAACATGTTCAACGAAACCTGCAGGTCTGGACAAGCTGTGTCTTTTATGTTTCATTGCTTTTTTTCATAAAACAAATGGTTTTATTTTAGTTTTTCTTGAATATCTTTAAAACCAGTTACCGTGTTGGTAAATATGTTAAATGAAACTTGTAGATCTTGACAAAGAAGCTGCGTCTTTCATGTCGTATCACTTTTTCTGGTAGACCAAACGGTTTCCGAGAAAATGGAGAAAAACTATTTTAGGTGCACTAGATTAATTGTTTTAACGTTTCATTGATTTGGCCCAACGTTTTTCTCGATTTTTTCAAGAACCATTAATTTCACGAGAAAAACTGATACGACATAAAAGACGCAGCCTGTCCAGATCTACAAGTTTCATTTGACATATTCGTCAGTACGGTCAATAATTCCGAAGATATTAGAGCAACATGATTGTACGAGCATTAAACGAATCATTTCAATGTTTGGCCCAATTTGGTACGAAGTTTTCCTCGATTTTCTCGAAAACGGTTTGTATTATAAGAAAAACTGATAAGACATAACGTATTTTCCGACGCTGTGAATAGTTAAGAAGTAATTCGAGAAAAATGTGTAACCCACTTGGGTCACGTTTTCCAGTGATTCGATCGAGCTGAAACTTTTCACAGATTGTTTTTTAATTGTAGCTTACTAATTTGATAGTCGCTAGCTGCGTCAGGGAGTACAATAAAGTCGGACATAACTCCAGTGCCCTTTGATAAGACCTTAACGCTGACGTATAAGCTCCTCGGATGAAATAAGCGTCTCCTAACGCTTCCCAATTGTCGCTGTGAAAAACAAACCAAGTAACAAATGAATACAAAAGATATTAAGTTTCGAATTGTATAAATAAACGGACGATAAATAAAACAAGTCGCACCTGTTGTTAGGATCAGCTCGAATAACACGTTGGAAGGCTTTGATAGCCTGCCATCCGTCTTCCTGATCGAGGTACTGCTTTCCAAGTTGAAACCAAGCCCACTTTGGGCCGCTGTCCTCCGAAGTCAAACGTTCCAGTAGTTGCATGTTGGCGCTCTACAATTACATTAATTTATGTATTTCATTCCCCTGCTCGACTGCTTAATTACAGAAATGCATTATTAAAGATATAAAAAGCCATTTGCCAAGAATCAATGCTCAACAACCACATTTCAAGCGAAATTCATCATTCTCTCATTATTTCTACATCTGAATTCAAGCTTCAATCATTATATTTAAATCTAAATGTGCAACTTTAAATCGTAATATTTAAAATCGAGTTTATTGTATTTTTTGATTTTAGTGGAATTTCAAGTTTATAAATCGAAGGAAATTTCAAGATTATAAATCGAGGGAAATTTCAAATTTAAGTTTAAGAAAATTTCAAATTTAAACTGAGTGGAATTTTAAATTTAAGTCAATGGAAATTTCAAGTAAAGAATTTAGTGAAATTTTGCATTAAATTCGAGGGAAATTTCAAGTTTTGAATTGATGGAAATTACAGAAATCGAATAACAAAAACATAGAGCCTCGCAGCGTCTCTCCTCACACCCTGCACACACTTTACACTCACATAATTCTTAAGCAGCCTATAGACAGTGCTCAAACCAATCCCAGCTTCCTCAGAATTCGGATTGATCTGCAACGCCTTCAGGTAGCATCTCCTCGAGCGTTCCAGATCGTTGCCATGCTCTCGATAATAATGTCCCAAATAAACCAGACATTGCCAATTGAATTGATCGGCAGTGACACCGTTCAGAAACGCCATTAAACTGTGATTGTACTGCTCTCTCTCGTAATGCATGCTTCCGAGCAGTAACCAGGCCTCTGGAAGCTCCAGCGCCAGGTTCACAGCTTCTATCGCAAAGTCCAGCTGGTTTTGTTGCTTGAAGTACAACGCTCTCAGAAGACTTGCTTGGATCTTTGTATCGTTCTTCGACTCCAGCTCTTGCAATTTATTCAGCGACACTTCTGGATCATCCAGTAATATGTGGATTCGTGTGTAGAGCAAGTCTGCTTGCGTCGAAGGATGTCTGTTTAGAAGCTAGAGGAGGGAGACGAAGGTAGCTTTAGTAAATTCAACTCGCAGCAACCGAATTTAAATCGAAATTAACTAAAGAAACAAGTAAGTCTCTTACGTTTTCGCACATTTGCAGAGCGACCTTCCACTTCTGCGGCTTGCCGCTTCTGCACAGCGATTCTATCAATATCAATTCCACTTCGTGCAACGATTCGTCGCCGATTTTATTGCTCGCAAGCTTCATGGCTTGGCGGATGGCATTCTCCGCGTCCTCCCAACAATATAGTCGAACGCTTATTTCGCCCAACGTGATCCAACCGTATAGCGAACGTGGTTTTACCGCAAGGATGTTCTTCAATATTTGCCGCGCCGCAAGCAGATCGTTTGTTTTCTTCAAATGCACCGCTTGAGCCACCGCAGCGTCGTGCGAGTCTTTTTCTAAAGTTATCAAAGATTCGTAGTATTGCTTTATGTTCAAATCTTCGTAGCAGTTGTTGTTTAATATGTTCCGTTCGTAGTAAACACAGCAAATGTATTCTGTGAATAGAGAAAATTACGTGTATTGTTAATACCGTTGCAAGTTCTCGAATATCTTTTGAACCATGCACCGCACCGAAAAGTATGTTAAACGAAATCTGTAGATCTGTTCAGGCTGCGTCTTTTATGTCGTATTATTTTTTGTCGCGAAACAAACAATTCCCGTCGAAAATCGAAAAAAATGTTGGAGCAAAAGCTTACCCAACGGTAACTTGTCGTTAGGGAACTGTCGATACATGTTTGTAGCTTCCTTCAATACAGAATCTGATTTCCGTTTATCGTACAGCACTTTCAGATATTTCTCGTAGTAATTTCGTCGGTTGTTGGCTCCAGCATCGTTCACCACAGACGACAGAACGCTCTCCATCAAATCCCGATGATTATTCAGTCTGCCGAAGCTGTGTACTATTATCTCAGCAAGCGTTGCATTCACCGTCTTCATTTGTTCATCATCCAACTTCTTCCGTAGCTCATACAAACTCTCCACGCTCTGACCGAGCACAGCGTCGTCTTTTATTTGCGAGGAGACCTCCAGTATTTTCGTCAGATTGTGTAGAAACTTGTTGCTGGAAAAGAAATGTTTCAAATTAGAATGTTTAATTGCTTTCTGGTTTCAAAAGAAGACAGAGATAATGTTCCTTTCTATCGATTGTATATTTGTCTATAAAGGATGTATTAAAGCTCTCGGTGCATTGGGTCAATCAATTTTTAATATTATAATTTTTAAAAATTGATCGAAGCAGTGCGCCGAGAGCATTAATATATCTTTTAAAGACACAGATTCGTGCGAAACGATTCCAACCACCCTGCTGTGGATGTTCCGCAATTTCCAACGTTCGTAGGAAAATTTCAAGAAAGTAGAATCGTGCAGAATGTTATTCTTAGCGTGGCATAACCTTTGTACCTTTGAAATCAACGAAAACAGTACAGACTCCTGCGTAATTTCATGTTCCAACATTCTCTCGACATTTCCGGAGGCCGTAAACAACGCGTAAAGCTCTGCAATTGTTTTACAAAAAATATAAGAGAACGTTATACCTATCGATCTGCAACAGTTTGCAGTAGGACGATATCAATTTGTCACGAGACTCATTGTCGTCAAGATTCTCCTCGTAGTAGGTAATCAAACCCTGCCACGGCTTTGGACTATCCGGTTTGATCTGCATCGCCTTTTCCAGTACCATTGGCACCTGCAACTTGTGCTCGTCCAGACTGAGCATCGCGCAAGCCAACACCAGCAGTGCATCGAAATGGTTCTCGTTCCTGCGTAGAATCTTCTTGCATTTCTTAACTACACTCAAGTATTCCTTCTGGCGAAGCAGTTGGTAAGCTTCCTTCAATATTGACTTTGTTTCGTCCGACATTTCGATAATAGCGAGAGTTTGTATAATTGTTATAATTCACTTCTGTGGAAATTGAACAATGTTTCATATTATTGGAGGCGCAATTACAATTTTGATTGTAAAGATATTCATGAGCATACCTTCGCTGTTTAATTAAAATTTCATGGTAAGAATGTCCATTTTCGAGTTTTCTGTGGTTAAAGTTTCAGCATGTTGTTATTATTGGGAGAGAATTCCCTCTGTTATTGGTTTTTCTATAGTTCACGCCATGTTGCGAATTGCGGAGCGGGAAATTTGAAATTGGTTTGAATGTTATGAATATATTGTGAACTACAGAGCGGGAAATTTGAAATTGGTTTGAGTGTTATGAATATATTGTGAACTACAGAGCGGGAAATTTGAAATTGGTTTGAATGTTATGAATATGTATATTGATATATTCAAAATTATAGAGCGGGAAATTTGAAAAGTCGTTCTCAAATGATGCGCTTACCAACGAACAACATTTGATTTTTATTTATATAGAAGTTAGATATTTGTAATGTTTATAAGAATTAGTTGTGATATTTGCAACATTTCCAAAATTTGCAATGGTTACACTGTACATTTGCAACAATTTCAATATGTACAATATTTACTTACGATAACTGCAATTTTTTCAGGATTTACTTACAATAATTGCAATATCTACAATATTTGCAATATTAAATCACAGTAATTGCGATATTTACAAGATTCATTTGCAATATTTATTTACAATAATTTTAATGTTTACAATATTTGCAATATTCAATCACACCAATTGCAATATTTACAAGACCGATGAGCAATTTTACAATATATAGACTCTCAATATTACGATATTCAGCATTTTGAATAATGATACAGCGATTTTTCATGGCGCTTAATCCGGTCCCCATCGTTCACCACGTCAATTCTGTTTCCTACTTACGATTAGCGTTATCACAAATGTCTAGGAGGGTGTTTCTGCCAGCTAATAAGGAAGGAGAGAAACAGCAACAGACTACACATTATCGATTGACAAGGATAGCAACTATATCGATCTCTCTCTCTCACACACACACACACACACACACACACAACATAGGCTGGAAAGCACCTGCCATAGAAAGTGAAACAAGGACTCCACAGTTGAACGAAAATCATGAATCTCTCTCTATCTCTCTTAGGAGGGAAATAAATACTATGGAAGGGCGAAAGGAGGCATCGAGCGATGGTGGGGCATGCAAACAGGTTTATTCCGGTGTCGGGGCGTAGAGGGGAGGAAATTGGAAAGCCAGCCCGAAGGAAACCCGCTCCAGTCTGGAGGCAGCTACGGGCAGAGCGATTCGTCCGGATCGTGATATGACGATGAAGGTTCCTCTAATTGTTCTTCGACGCGTTATTCCGATCAGCTGATCGACTTTCCGTGTCACTCGAACAAGGAAAACCGAGGATCAGAGAGCCGGCGTTTTCCTCTTCGGGGAAAAAGTGGACACACGGACCAGTGCAGAGGAGGAATTGAATTTCGGTGGCCATGACGTCGCACCTGTGACAGGTTTCGCCCTCGAGAGAGGAGGAGAGTGTTTGTTTTTCTTTGTTATTCTGATTGCGCGCAAGGTGGTTATCTCGGCTCTGTGTGTTCTGTGCACGCATGATTCGAAACGGCGACGTTTCGATAGATGTGTGGCCGCCATGCCTGCCGTACGCAAGTACAGAAGGGACACCAGCGAAGTGAGCTGCTGCCTGAAGTACGTGATATTCGGATTCAACGTAATGTTTTGGGTGAGTAGAAATTGTTCTTTTCTTTGTTTTTTTTTGTCGTTCTGTGGAGCACTATTATTGTTGGGAATGCGTAAGGAACTGATTATGGCATCGAAGGACCTCGGGAGCGTGTAGATTGTTCGTGATAGATGCAAAAATACATTGACAATGATTGTTCGCTCGGATGGAGGACCCTAGTGGCTAGATCGAGGAGCTTCTTATACGGTTATCCGTTTATGGAGATTTTTTTGGAAATGCTGGTTTAGAAGATTCGACAGCATTTCATTTGCAGTTTGATTTATTCTATTGCCGTTTGTTTGTTTTGTACGTTTTATTTCGTTCCACGTTCCACTTCAGATTTGTTCAAAGAGAATTCGAAAATGTTATTCTACGATAATGTAGATATTTACAGGGTTTATTTGAAATAGTTACGATACTTACAACATTTATTTGCAATATTTATTTCCAATATTTGACACATTTACAATATTCATTTGCATCATTTGCAATATTTAGTTGCAATAATTTCAATATTAGCAATATTTAATCACGGTACATTAAAATATTTATTTGCAATACTTACAATATTTAATCACAATAGTTGCAATATTTACAAAATTTATGTGCAATTTTACAATATTTGCAATGGTTACATTAAGTATATATTTGCAACATTTACAACATTCATTTGCGACATTTGCAATACGTACTTACAATATCTGTAATATTTAATCACAGTAATTGCAATATTTACAATATTTATGATAATTACAATATTTCTTTGTAATATTTGACATATTTACAATATTTACAATATTGAAACTCGAATCGAACGTCTCGGATCGAACGTTTTCCATTCGGAAACGATCTCTCCCCTATTCGTTATTCAGTCCCTTAGACCATTTTCGATTTTTCACGGGAAAAATATTCAATTTAAAAATCTGAAAAAATTCCTGAGTATATATGTATATTCGAGTGTGCGACACGTGTCAGATTTTTCTCCGAATTTCTAAACACGATTAACTAGTGAAAACGTGGGGAAAACTGATTTTACGATTTTACCCCATAGGTACTTTCCCAATCGAGATACATATAGGGTTGTGCATGGTATGCTTTTTTTAGCAGCTCTATCGAACGAGCAATCGGCAATATAATACACAAATGTTTCTGGAAGAGTGTTTACACGAATCGCTTGCCGTTGATTATACGCAAGAAATGGAGTGAAACAAGAAATATGTCCGGCGGTTTGTCGAAGACAACGTGTTAAGTGGAACCGATCGAGGAATTTGGAGTATTTAGAACTGTGTGTCGCAAGTGGCTTCCTGAATCTCATCTAGAACTTAAGTGGAAACTTAAAGCGTAAGCGATTGAGGACACGAATGCAAGAACAGCATTGATGCACTTACCCTCCTTACGCATCCATGCGCATCATCCAGCCCTCCATATTTGACCCACTTGCACGGCTGCGTGCTTGCGTAATAAAAGCTCGACTAACGTCGCGGCGACGCAAGAACCATTACGCGGCAATTTTCTTCTCAAAATGAATTAGACTGTCAGCGTCTCGAAGGTGTCCGACGTAACGTCCTATAGAGTATCAAGAGTTTGCGATGTTCAGAAAGTCAGAAAAAATCCGACTCATGCCCGACGTCCAAGTGCACACTCCGGGATTTGTTTACGATTTTTTAAGTGAAACTTCTTTTGGCAGGGTGTAAGGCTAATTCGCGTCACAGAATTCGCGACACAAAAAAGCGTAACGGTCAAAAGTGGGGGTTGCGCCTGTACCCTTCTTCTCTTCACCGAGAGCAGTGGGTAAGGCCAGCGCTTTAGGCGCTATTATATGTATAGATTTAAATTTCTTACACAAAAAGTTCCACAAGGAATCGAAATTGTATGTCAAATTTATATATTTATGGAGATGCATATTGAAATAATTCCATAACTCACGAGACTTGCAACTAACTAACTGATGTATACACTGATCGCTACTGATCCGCACTGGATCGTATATGGGTCACATTCGAATATATGGCGTCCGCCGCGCCGTATTCTAGTGGAGAGTGTCACTGACGGCGACTCGTGTTCCGCGATGATATTTTGCTTTCTGGTTCGGTAAAAACGTCAACATTCGCAACTTGATAGGGTGGTTTCTCAAGATAAAAGTCTGCTCTATCGTGTGGTGCAGTTCAATTTCCCGCGGGACCCTTATTTTTTCTGATACATTAAAAAATATCAGAAAAAAACTATGTTCCACTCCTTCGACCATCTTGCAACTTTTGTACGTATTAGATAGGAAACAGAACATTGTTGTTGAATTTTTTGAAAGTGGTCACTCGACGGGTTGTTTGAAATTCCCACCCCTAAAAATTTAAATATTTTTTTTGTCCACCCTTAATAATTTGATCACATTGTGAAAAATATATATGTTATAAAGGACGTAAGTACGAGTATTTTCGATTTTTTTTTTATCAGAATACCTTAATTAACAACCGAGAAAAAAATGATATAGTTAAGAGTATTTACTCTCATATAATCCTTATATGAAGGGTTAGAGACTTGAAATTTTTGGGAGTTGTCAGAATTTCAATAAAAATCCAAGGTAGGGCCGATTCACCATTCTTAGTCTGCTAGACCCTTTTGTTCGTTCATTATTTTTTATATGATTTTCTTTGATCCTATCATTTAAACAATTGGCTTGTGATAGCTAAAATCTGATATAAATATTTTTAATTCAATCTTGCAAATACTGCGTCGAGAGTTCCTGATTTTGTTGTCGCTTCATTAGGATTATTTAACATTACTAAACTGCAGGAAGTTTCACTTCCGTCGCGCGTGGTTTTATACGCGGTGATTTTTAAATTGAAAATCCTGTCTGTGAGAAATCAAAAACTTCGAAGAAATCGAGAAAATGCTGATTTTCTCGGGTTCTTCATTTTTTACGAGCAGAGGTCGCAACGGAAAAATCTGGAAAAAATTCATAACACGTGGATTAGTATCCGCAATTTGTATGATTTTTTTTCGGAATTTTCATTTGTCATTCTACACGGAAAATGTTTACGGAGATTATTTTAATATTAGAATCACAGAGCTCTGTCAGCCCTGCTAGTTAACAAAGCATAGGTTAACGCCCTCCGGGAAATTATCCAGATGTGTCGATACCAATTTCTGACAGCCAATGAGCAGCTTCTCTGGCTATCGTGTTTCACCTGCGCCCGTCAAACACCGCGTCGAACTTGATGTCATCTGTGTATTCGGAGGACCAGACCTGCACTTTCTCACGAAGATGCTTGCACAGGTTCTCTTTCTGCGAGAATGAACTTAGGTAATTTGATGCGACGCGTAGTGCAGCCATAATCGCAAGCAGCTGGACAAAATTCACGTCTCTTAATTATGTCATCGACTATAAATGGAACAGTTTTGGGGTCGTACAAACAAATTTTGATGTTAAAGGACTGCCCTAAAATTCATTAACGTTTCGTTAACGTCATAAAAATGATAATGAAGTAGTTGTTTGTCTTTTTGTGTTTCTAGTGGTTGGGTTTGGGCATCATGGCTGTGGGCGTGTGGGCATGGACCGAGAAGAACACGTTCAACAACTTGTCCCGTCTGACGAACGTGGCGCTCGATCCAGCGTTCATCCTTATTCTAGTCGGTGAGTTACAGATGCGAAAAACTATTGTAACGTGACGTGTAATACTTGAAAAATTGCCTTAGCCGCGAAAAGTCAACGACGATCTTGAAATATTTGAACGCTTTGTGAATAATAATCCACGCTACAGGTACCGTAACGTTTGTCATTGGATTTACGGGGTCTGTCGGCGCACTCAGGGAAAATACGTGCCTCTTAGCTGCAGTAAGTACCAAAGAACTCACAAAAAAATTCCCGAAAACGATGTGCTCACGTGGAAATGATTCTCGATGTCATTTCAAGAAACTTTTTCCTTTGTGAAATTGTTCTCCGACGCTCCGTTCAAGAGTTATTGCCGAAAACCGTGGAACCAATCAAAGCTGCAATGGGCGGGGCTTCTCCGCCATAGCCGCGCTCCGATTGGCCCGCATTTATTCGTTAATAACTCGTGAACGGAGCCTCGGAGAAAATTCTCGCAAAGGGAAAAGTCGTTCGAAATGATACGTACATTTGAATGCATGCATCTGTTCCAGTATGCAATATTCCTGGCGTTATTGTTGCTAATGGAAATGGCCGTTGGCGTCCTAGGTTTCATCTTTAAAGACTGGGTGAGTTTCAGAATAGAGAACAAGCTATTTCGAGTTTCTCGATAAACAGAAACGATAACGCTGTATCCATTCATTACCATCTTGATTCCAACGACAGATCAAGTCGCAGGCAGCCGGTGGCTTCCAAGGGTTTATCATTCACTACAGAGAGGATCCCGATCAGCAGAATCTTATCGATTGGATTCAGGAGGATTGGGTAGACATCATGGCAAAATAAGTTCTCGAATATCTTTTATACTATTTGCCGCGTCGAGAATTGTTTCAGACGAATTCTATAGATCTGACAGGCTTCATCTTTTATATTGTACTAGCTGCTCGTGGCGTGCCTTCGGCACGCCCTCGTAGCTAGGCCCTCCGGGCGGGTTGCCCTAGGTTGCCCTGTATCTGCAACTCACTCTCTCTCGCTCTCTCTATCTTTCTCCGCACTGTGTCTCTCTCTCTCTCTCTCTCTCTCGCGGACTCTCTCTATCTCTCTCCGCACTTTCTCTCTCTCTCTCTCACTCTCTCTCCCTCGCACTCTCTCTCTCTCTCTCCAACTCTCTCTCTCTCTCTCTCTCTTTCTCTCTCACTCTCTCTCTGACACTCTCTCTCTCTATCTCTGTGTCTGTCTCTGGAAGGTTTTAGAGCAAACCGCATTCGAAAAAGTCCATCCGATCAAAAGTTATAAGCAGAAACGTGGGCAAAAGAGGGCGAAAAAGTTGCATGTGTTGACTAATTACGTCACAACTTTTGAACCAATGAACCTTTTTGAATGCGGTTTGTTTTTAAACCTTCCCGAAGAAACGCCGCGTCTAATGGTTCAAACCCCAGCTGTCTACGTTGAGCAGTTTCGACGTCTATTAATCATATACATATATACAGACATCCATTTTTATATATATAGATTACTTTTCTTCGTGGAACAAACAGTTTTCGAGAAAATTCGGAAAAACTTCTGCGATATGTTGCTTATCTTGCCTGACGACCCAACACGATTAAACGTTAAAATAATTTCGGGAATATCTTCGAAACTATTTACCGGGTCGAAAAATGTGTCCGACAAATCCTGAAGATCTGGACAGACTGCGTCTTTTACGTTCGATTACTTTTCTTTGTAGAACGAACGGTTTTCGAGAAAATTAAGAAAAACTACCGAGCGAAGATAGCTGATACGTCGCTGAAATTTTTCCTAATTTTCTCGAGAACCATTAATTCTACGAAGAAAAGTAAGACAACATAAAAGACGCAGCCAGTCCTGATCTACAGGATTTGTATCAAACAATTTTCGACGCGGCTAATAGTTTTGAAGATACTCGAAAAAAAAAAATTTATGAGCATCAATTGAATTATAGACGAGGCAAGCAACACCTCGCTGACATTTCTCTCAATTTTCTCGAAAATCGTTTGATCTACGAAGAAAAGTAATACATAGCGCATAAGAGATGCGGTCTTTCCGGATCTACAGATTTTGTCTGACACATTTTTCGACGTGGTAAATAGTTTCGAAAATATTCGAGAGAAACTATTTTACAAACAATTCGTTGGAGTGCGAACAATTTTTTGTTTCGCAGTTGCAGTGTTGCGGCATAGAGGGGCCTAAAGACTGGGATCGCAACAATTATTTCAATTGTTCGTCGAGCGATATTGGCTCGAGGGAAGCGTGTGGTGTGCCTTTTAGCTGTTGTAAACGAAAACCAAATGTAATTACACCGATCAAATTCGATAGAAACACCAGAGTCGTCTACCCGAATCCGAGAAAAGTTACGGTACAAAATTTTCACCTTTTTCCTATGCGATCCAGTAGATCTCGACGAGAAGATGCGAGAAATCCAAGTCTCGATCCTGTAGAATCAACGGTTCAAAAGTTACGACTGTTCAAAGACATCTAACCTGTCGAAATCTGTGAATCACTCAACTTCGAACACTCGTAACTTTCGATCTAGTGATCCTCCGGGATTAAAACTTGGATTTCTCGCATCTTCTCGTTGAAATTTACAAGATAAGATAGGAGAAAGGCAAAAATTTTTCAAGTTTTTCTATAATTTTGAATTTCATTCACGTCGTAACACGAATTTCGATGTATGAAAAATTATGTTTTTGTGACTTTAATCGAGTCTGGTTCTTCTTCTTCCAGGAAATCATTAAAAATAAACAGTGTGGCTACGACGTTAGGAAACCTAGCTACGTAAGTAAACGTTCTCTACTACACCGTAAAACAGTTACACGCGGAGATAGAACTAGTCATTTTACTTATCGTGTACATAAATTTCTTTCTCTTAGAAATTCTCTTAGCGTTACTTACTCGCCTGCAGTCGTTGATCAACGATTCCCTAAATTGTTATAGATTATTGTCGCCCACTCGCGATCGCTTTACCACTTTTGGAATATCGCTAGGATAAATAAAGTCACTCTAAGTTTGCGACGCGGAAAAATTACTTTTTCAAAGGTTGTTATGTTTAAACAATTTCGATTTCGCTATAAAGTAAAACATGCCGGTTCAAGTTGTGTGTCACAGTTTGTCTCAAAATGGTTTCTGTTTATCCCCGGGGAATGCAGACTGGAGAGAGGAGTATATTCGAGAGAGGTTGTCTAAGAGCAGGCGAGGAGTGGCTAGAATTAAATCTCGTACCTGTCGCTGGTACTGTTGTCAGCACTATGGTTTTACAGGTAGACTCTAAAATGAATGTGTCGTATCGCCCCTGCTAACTCGAAGTTCAAACTTTCTCTTTTTCCGTGTAGCCTTTTCGCATCAAAAACATTCGAGCTCGCCCATTTTCATATTTTAACAACATTTAGAGTATCGTACTCACTTAGAAATTATTCCCGAGGCAATTTTTAGCAACTTTCTTCTTTGCAAAATTCTTTTCCGACACTCCGTTCAAGAGTTATTAGCGAAAAACGCGGAACCAATCACAGCACTCCCAGCTGATTCACCATCCGCCATTGCCGTGCTCCGATTGGCCTGCGTTTTTCATTAATAACTCCTGAACGGAGCCTCGGAGAAGATTGCTGCAACGGGAAAAGTTGCTCGAAATGACGTCAGGAATCGTTTCCAAATAAGTATGAAATTTAAAAGATGATTCCTATTGGGTCCTAGTTAGAACTTTGAAAAATGCTGGAGAATGTTATTCCTAGTGACACGACGAGTTATTGAGAGACATTGATATCGATATTATTATTGAATAATCATGATAAAAGCAATTGCAGATATCGTTATAGGTACGAGAAAGTTTCAACTTCCGAAAATGGTCCCGTTTCGTTTGTTTTAAATGGCGGTTCGCAGTTGTCGCATGTAAATGTGACGTGTATGTACTCGTTGATTAAGTATTTACTCTCGTTTTGATTTGATCCGCTTCGAGCACACTACTTAACGATTTCTCAGTTGGTCTGGTAATCCGTGAACCAGTCGAATCACGTCGCGAGACCAGTGTATGTATTTGCATATCGTACCTTAATCGGGCAAACGAGCGTCTGGACGACCACGCGCAGCAAGTAAGTACTTAGGGGAGCTGAGAATATTATTAACCAGCACATATACACGGTATACAGTCACTAACGAAGGACAGAAAATGTACGTTTCTCGTTCGAAAACGGTAAGTACGAGCTCGTCGAGTGTATCGAATAATCACGACTTGTATCGAAGTCGCGGATCTAAGCGCGATCGGAAGTGCCCGGATCTAAGTCAGTTCGATATTAACTCGAAGTCAGTATTACTGTTCTCGATATTATGTTCCGAAGTGTGTGTTCCACCTTCTCGGTCTGTTCACTAAATTATATACGACGAATTTGTTTCCGCGAGATTTTGAGAAAGCAGTCGACCGCCTTTGTTTTCCAGAACGTTGACAAACTGATTTATGAAAAAGGTTGTATTGAGGCCGGGGAAGAATGGGTCGAACGAAATCTCCTCCTGATTGCGACTGGCGCGATTTGTACAACGTTCGCACAGGTATTGTTTTCCATTTTGTTTATACGCATTCCGATATTCTGTCAGGCCTGAAACGCTTTCATTTTTCTAACAGTTCTTTCGTGCTGTGATCGACAAGTACATGAATCGATACACAGCGATCCCGCGAACTAAGCGCGATGGAGGTCTGCGATCTATGTCAGTTCGCCTACCCATTCCATTTGTGGTTCCTGATTTTTTTAAAAATTCATCTTACAACCTAAAAATTCGGAAATAATTCATCGCTGTGCGTGACACTAGATAAAACGTTCGTGAATTTTTTCGTAATTATCGGTTAACCAGAACAGAAGAAATAAATCATAGTTCGTGTGTTGCCTAATCCAGATAATGGGGTTGGAGGTCCTATTACAATTTTCTATTGTACTTCCGGACTTTTTCAAAGATCGATCTTGCAACCAAAAATTTTGAAATAATTCACAGTTGTGTCTGCTATTGGGTACACAATGCTCGTGAATTTTTTCAGACTTTTTCGTTAAGCAGAACAGAATAAATAAATCATAGTGTAAGTAACCCGCATAGCGAAGTTCGGGGTATTATCACAGTTCTATGCTTCCCGATTTTTTTTAAACTCGATCTTGCAACCGAAAATTCTGAAATAATTCACTGTCGTGTATACTGTTAAGGAGAACGTTCATGAATTTTTTCATAACTTTTTGTTCAGCAGAACAGAAGAAATAAGATATAGTATAACTCAGATAGAGAGGTCGGGGACCCTATCACAATTTTATGTTTCTCATTTTTTTTTTTAAATTGAGATTGTAACCAAAAATTTCGAAATAATTCACAGTCGTGTTTGCTATTGGGTACAACGCTCGTGAATTTTTCAGACCTTTTCGGCGAGCAGAACAGGAGAAATAATTCATAGCGTAACCCAGTTAATTTCTATAAGAATTGATTTTGCGACGAAAAATTCTGAAATATTTCACTGTTACGCAGTTTCGTACGTAGAAAATTTCCATCGGACTGTAAACTTATCAATCAGCTTTCTAACTCGCGGCACAGTCTCCCCCTACTAACTGCTACATTTTCATACTATCTTCTCCGTTTTGTACGCTTGAGTTAGGCATGTGTGTGCATCGCGTCGTTTGACAAAAAAATATCTTCTTGCATGCGACTGATCGAAACCGACCCTTTCTTTTCGATATATTCATGTTACAGAGTTTAACGGGCATTCGGAAATTTCGCTTCGTCCGAAGTTGCTGGGAAATAAGTGGCCCGTTGTGTTTCGTATTTTTGCAATTTCACAAAAAACGTGCAATGTCGTTAATGTCGCTTGTACAACCTTTCTTCCCTGAACCCAATTTGAGTGAACTCTCCTCGTGTAATATTTCTCTAGAAATTGTTCCGTCTTTCCTACAAATTGTCACCTTTCTCCTATGTGATCCAGTAGATCTCGACAAGAAGATGCGATAAAATCCAAGGCTCGATCCTGGAGGATCAACGGTTCAAAAGTTACGAGTGTTTAAAGTTGCGCTGACTCGTCGAAAACAGTGGAAATCAAACAACTTTAAACACTTGTATCTTTCGATCCATTGGTCGTCCGGGATCAAGACTTGGATTTCTCGCATTTTCCCATTGAAATTTACCGGATAAGATCGGAAAAAGGCAAATTTTTTTTGAAGTTTTCCCAGAATTTTGAAGTTCATTCACTCAAAAGTAGGTGGATAATTTCGATGTATGAAAAATGATCTTCTTGTGACCTTCATCATCAACAGCCATCTTGTTTCCCTCCAACGATCAGATCTCGGCCATTTCGATATCCAACAGATCGCTGTTAATTTAAACTAGTGACAAAAAATTTTTACGAAATCAATTAACCTCTTTATCGTTTTCAGATTCTGGGAATCTGTTTCGCGCAAAACCTGCGGGCGGACATATTCGCGCAGAAGGCGAAGTGGCATTGACAATCCAGAGCCCCCACGGCTGTGTAGCAGCTCGTGTTGATCGACGTCGATCGATACCGTTGATCCAAAGCTGAGAGAAACTCCGAAGAAAGGAAGAACGACGTTCGACAGAACCTTTCCGCAGCTTCGTCGATGAAAGAAGAAACTGGAAGAAAAAGAAATCGATCGTGGTCGATCGGCGCGACGTTGTGGGGGCTAAAAACGATGGAACATGGCCGATTTCACCGCGAAATAAACTCTCCTACTGCCCGCGACGAAAGGCGGAAGCCATAGAACAGATAATTACACGATAACTTCTCCGCAGCCCCAATTGCTCGTTGAAACACGGTTACTGGGGCCACTTAGGCATATTGATCCTGTATTAGTCGCCGACCGTTCCCTCCAAATAATAATTAGTGATCAAAACAATCGATCGCGAAACAGCCTTGCAAAATTCGACGTTTCACCGGTCGTTTTGCTTCGAGAACGACCGTGCTAAACTACTACCAAGAGTGGTTCTTCAAATTTGCCTCGAGTTCGGTGGCTTTTTAAATGTCGATCTTCCAACGAAAAACTCTACAATAATTCGCAGTCCTGTATACCATTAGCTACAATGCTCCTGAATTTTTTCAGAATTTTTCGTTCAACAGAACAGAAGAAATAAAACTATCCGTGTGGAATACTAACCCAGATAACGAGGTTGGGTTATCCTATCACAATTTCATTTTTTTTTAAATCGAGTTTGCAACATAAAATTCTGAAAAAATTCACAGACGTCTGTGTTATTAGGTGGAATATTCATGAATTTTTTGGTTTCTTGACGAGTTCCAGTTCAATTGATATTTAAAGAATCTAATGAAGTTTGCGATCGATTGTTCAAAACGTTTGCTGCATTCCAGAGATGGGCAGAATTTATCCTTCGAACGGAAAATCTCGAATAGCACTTCCATAGACAGATTTAATAGAATAAGTCAGAATTACCATTGTAAAAATGGAACAACATTCCAAACAACGTTTCTATTCGTTCTGGTCGATCGAAGAGAAAATCATGCCCATCTCAGTTACCTAGTAATACGATATCACTACTACGTTATAAATAATCGATTTTTGCTTCTCATTCCTTCAAGTGAGGGAATAATTTTAGTTTTACTCGAAGAACAACGTTAAGTTTCACAGACAAACAATTCGCGAAATATCTTGAATTGTATGATAATTGATGTGACGAGATCATTTTCGAAAATAAACATCTACACTTTGTTTTCGAAAATGAACTTCTATACTTTGTTAAAACTCAGCGTTAGCATTATCATTAAGAAATTGACATTCCTCTGCGTGTTAATTTTGATAAAATCGTTTTTCTCGAATATCTTCGAAACTGTTCACCGCGTCGAAAAATGTGTTAAAGAAAACCTGTAGATCTGGACAGGCAGCGTCTTTTATGTCGTATTACTTTTTCTCGTAACACAATAATTTTTCGAGAAAATCGAGGAAAAGATTGGATCAATAAATCTCCGCCTATCTACAGAGTTGTCTCGTTAAGAATTTATTGCATAATTACTGCAAAACTTTCCGTTGTTCTTCCAACGTCGACTCGTCGAGTGAGACAAGTATTGTCTTAATAACGTTATGATAAGCAATACGAATGAGTTTGTGAGTTACGTGTGAAACGAATGTAGAAAAAGAGAAACTATTAAGAAACCTGAATAACTGTGAGAATGACAATCATACCGTTCATTGACACAATGAGATATCGTTTTCCAATACTTTTTGTGATAATCTTTATAGTTAGTCCAGTCGGCAGGTCGAAAAAAGGCGTCAAAACAAGGTAATAAAAATCGTAGTTTTTTCCCTTCCCCAAGTTAGCACAGGGTCCTCGAGGCCGAAAACTCAGATTCGACACCCCAGAGTACCCCTAAATGACGTGTCAAAATTTCATTATGTTCGGAATACTTTGTAGGTAAAAGTACCTAGCGACTGGACTAATTGTAAGTAGTTTCTCGCGCATTCCTTTTCCAAGTGCGTAGACGTTCGAACAATGGCGGCGTACGTTGAGATTCTAGTCCGTCCGTTTCAAAGAAAATCTGTTAACTAGAAGTTAATGTCCGTACTCCATTGTTATACTGCGGATTAGATTTCTCAAAATAGTGGAACAACGAGTCGTCCTGTACCGTTGTCAACCTTCCACACACACGCGCGCGCGCGCACACACACACACACACACACACACACACACACAGAGACACACCGAATTCGCTGGAGAATTTGTGATTCTTCTTCTATTTATTTATGCTGCGTTGACATTTCCAAAATGCCGCTCTCAACTGCCAGATTCTCTCATTTCCCTCGGACGTGTTCGATTCTGATTTATATACAGACAGAAGGAAGCGTAGAGTTCAAAGTAATAGTGATAGAAACACGAATAAAGAGAAAGAAAGCGGCTGGTCCGCGAATCCGAAAAGTTAGGGTAATCTTCTCCTCGCGTAACCAGAAATTTTTCCCTTTCTCCTAGAAATATTCACCTTTCTTCTATGCGATCCAGTAAATTCGGCTGAGAAGATGCGAGAAATCGAGTCTCGATCCTCGAGGATCAATAGTTCGAAAGTTACAAGTGTAGACGTCTAAATTAATTCATTCTAAAATTGAAATTTAGAGAAATAACTCGAATTCAAATTAATTTGAAGAAGAATAATCGTGACGAGAGAAAGAATTAAGAATCATAATTATCCGAACATAATTCTTATGGAAAGTTAATTTAAATTGAGAATATCAAGTTTAAATTAATTGTAAAAAGAATTAAGAGGAATTTTCTTATAAATGAATCAAGAGATCTTGTGGATTGTTGTTTTAAAATTTAAATTGTGGGGGATTCGAAGCAGATATTGAATGATTGATAAAGTAAATATTGAAGTACTGATATATTGAAATAGTGAAATAGTAAAATATTAAGACATTGAAATATTTAAAAACTGAATGATCGAAACAGTGAAATAGTGGAATATTCAAATATTAAAATATTGAGATATTGAAATATTGCAATATATTGATATTAAGTAGCTGTGAATGGTTTTTCGATGGATTGAGTTAATCGATTGTATTTTATTCTCTCTCTCTCTCTCTCTCTTTCTTCTCGAGAAATGGACCACGAAATGCATGCATACGTACCGTACGTTCACGAATTAGTTTGTTAACCACGAGAGCTGACAATTCGAAGGAAAACGCTTCTAAACGTAACATTTCTTCAGAATTTAATTTCATATGTCCCGAAAATATTTTTCTACGGATCATCGAACGTTTGGCACACGTCTACAGGCTAAGTAAAGTGTAGTTCAAATGATTTCACTGTAAATATATTATAAATAAAGCTTTTACAAACTATTATGGTTTAACATTCGCGATATTTATAATATTCATAATATTTACGATACTGCTATATAAACCATATGGTTTCAAGCAATAATAAATAATTCATTATTCACAATATTCAACCAGTTTCAAATTTCCCGCGAGTATCATGATTTAACGGCTCATTTTACAGGAGAAACTTCAAGAAATATAACCACATTTTTTCAAAATTTAAATCACTTTGACGGCTCATCGTAAAAATCGTAAAAAAAGAATTAGCTAAAATTTTTCTACTCCATAGAGTTGATGGTCGAGGTTAAAAAAATAAATTTGCAATAGCCCAATACTTTCCGAATGAAACCACCAAAAAAAGTGCAGCTCAATCGGATTTCAACGAAAAAATGAATTCAATAGTTTTGTTTACAAAAAATTTGATTTTTTGCAAAATCACGAGGTGGTACACATATTTTGAGACTAGATTTGAAATCAGCGAGAAAGAATCCACAGGAAATGATGTATACAGCATGTTGCAAAAAATCTATGGTATTGTGAAAATCAATGTTACCCCCCAATCCAGGCAGGAGAGGGGGAGCGGCGAGGAGAAAAAAATATTAGAAGATACTAGAATATACAAGAATTCTAATCAGAATTAGAATTTAAATTCGAGAATCGATAATTAGAATTCGAATTCGAGAATTCGATAATTATCGAATATTTCTCTAGCGGCGAAACGGCGAAACGATGAAAACGAGAGACTTCCAATTCCAAGCATTCACGCAACAGAATTGAACAGAATATACATATAACGATACACATGTACACAAATATGTAGAAACATAAACCAACGATGCAGCTGGAAAGAGCACGTTTGGTCAGATACTTTTATACATCGCACAAAGTAACTTTAAACAATCGTTCGTAAAACTATGAATTCTTCTGCCTTGTCGTCTGGCACGTTAGGACATTCACCGGGACAGAGATCGTCCGAATCTCAAGATTCCGAATTAACCTCACCTGGGAATCAAACATCGAAAATCCTGAATCAGATGAAATCTGAACTCCAGGAGCAGAAGCAACAGAAACGTCTACTTCGCGAGTTACATCTGAAACGCGTTCAGTCGTTGAGAAAGGAATTGGATTACATCAAAGTAACGGAGTGGAGGTATCAGCCAATTGATCGGTGCGTGTATACATAGACTACATACATATAAACAATCTTCTGTTTTGCTTTTCGAATTTCTCTTCGTGCCGTTAATTTTTCAAATGTGAAACACATAACCGAATAAACGTAAGATGATAACTCATCAGTTCTTGGATAAGAAAAATATCGGAAAATAGATGCAAAACACGTAACCGAAAAACCCAAGATGTTAATTCATCAGTTTTTGGATTAAAAAAAAAATGTTTAACTTGTTATGCGAGTGATTTTTTACCACCGTGTGAATTCGACACAGAGGGACAGATTCTCAGTTCGTCCTCGTAAAATGAGGGACGGACCGTCTCATGCCTGGTTGATGAAATGTTAATACAATCCGTGTTTCGATTTTCTATAACTGTTACAAATCTAATTGTAAATTACGATAATGTTTGCAGGTATATGGATAGAAATAATAGAAACTGAACATGCTTTCGTTAATATATACGATCGTGAAGCATGTCGTCGGACATAAATCATCTGTTAAAAGAAACGACGTGGATGAGATTAACAACATCGTGGCTCATATTGAAGATGCCTACAAAAAAGATGTAAAGAAAGGGCTAAACTTTAACAAGAATGGAGGGTGCTACAAAACCGGAAGGATTACTTTTGTCTCGACAGATTACGTTATGGTCGACAACTTTTACATATGCGACAGAGAAACTATCGCCACAATGAATAGTTTAGAATTAGGCGACAAGGTTTATTATTCAGCCTTGAACGATGATTCCGAGAATGATAGTTCTGAGTATAAAATACAGATTGTCTCTGTGATAGACGAATCGTGGAACGATTCGGACGTGGAATCTCGAACAGAACTGGCCGAACCGCAGAGCATGTATAGGATCGGCAAAGTGGTTGAATGCAAGAACCGACAGTTAATCGTCGAGCCTCATAGCATTCCTGTTAATTTGAACAATGTCCAGTCAGAGTTTATTCCTGTGATCGGAGATTGGTTACAGATACAAGGAGACGTGGAGATCGACCAGTCGGATTCGAACGAAGAGGTCTTAGAGATAAAGAGAATCCAACCTTTACGATCAAAGTTCGAATTAGGAATTGTATCCAGCTACGACTCTGTTAAAGGGATTGGTACGATCGACAAAGATATCGTGTTTAACAGGAGGGTATGTGATTCTGGTTACGTCCCCTGTGTTGGTGATAAAGTGGTTCACGATAGCATTGAAAGCGACCAAGGATTCTATACATGGCGGTCCTTAACAGTTGTTCCGATAGTTCAGGTAAGCTGCAAAATCTGTTCGGACAAGCTTGCGAATAAAGACAATAAAGAAACCAGCTTCTTTTCAGGTTTCAAAGAAATATATCCTACCCACATTATGCAATACACCTGTGTCCAAGGAAAATTTGAACGAACTAGTAACGAATAAATATGGCATAGTGATCACTAATGATAATTTAAATGTCGACTTGAACGTCTTGGAAGAGAAGAACATAGCTGTTACGATAGAGAACACGAGCAACGTTCCTCGTGTATTGGAAAAGAGTTATTTCATGACAAAGAAAACTCAGTCTCAGCTAGAATTAGTGCAGCCGAGGAATCTCAACGCAACTTCAGTATTAAATCCTTCTGCTACTTTAACCTGTATATTTAAGTGTACAGCAAGATTTGTTGGAACAAGCCAAGAGCTGTTTATCTTTAGTTTCACAGATTTCGAAATCGGAAGAGTGTTTCATGTAACGGTCAATCCAAAGAATACAGGGAAGAATAAGAAGATACACTCTGAAACTAGTAACAATAAGCCGAGCATTAAATATGTAGCATGTTCGAACGACGAGTGGAGCGATTCAACTTATATTCCAGGCATTCGTCCGTGTAAACCACCGTCATTTATTAAAGTGCGAAATACATTGTTCAAAGTCCCGAAATATTATTGGGATTTAATATTGGAGTGTATAAATAAAAACAAATCGCACACCGATACTACAAACGATGTAGGAGGTGCCATACCGGTTCTGTTGGAAAGACTCACGTTTCAGTCGTACAAAGATCGATTTCATGCTTTACTGTACTTGGAAGAAATTGCTCAGGAATTAGAGATACAACGATACAGCATCGAAAGTGCCGTTATGAGACCTCGTGGGGAATTTTTGGCGATGGAAGTGCCTGGTCTTGCGGAGAAACGACCATCGCTTATTGTCGGCGACAGAGCTATAGTGTCCTTTAAATGGGATACTACTCAAGGTATCTTCCATAGTTGATAGTCGATCGATATTATCGTCTACGTATGCCACAATAATATTTTGCTGGCCTTTTGCAACTCATACTCGAGCTTTTCGAAATCAATTGATTCAACCTTTTACAAATCAATTTCAACTTTTTGCAAGTCTTATTTCAACCTTTTGTAAATCGAACTCAACCTTTTGCAAATTAATTTCAAAGTTGTTCCACAGGTCCTGCACATTCCAAGTCGACCCTTGAAATGGTTGAAATTGATCTTTTGTAAAAGAGTGAAATTGACTTGCAAAAGGTTGAAATTGCTGTGTAATTAATTTGAAAAACCTGTAAAAAGGGTGAAATTAATTGACTTGCAAAAGGTTGAAATAATTGACATTTACGAAAGAATGAAATTTAAATTTGTATACTTCTTATCCACACAATGATACTCGATATTGAACCTCATGATTTATATTTGTTTCAAATAGGATCACGGAAGTACGAAGGGTACATTCATAAAGTAACAAGTCTGGAGATCTTCCTGAAATTCACTCAGAAATTTCACGAGGAGTACAACGGCGACGATTGTCAAGTGACGTTCAAATGTTCGAAAACTGGCCTGCAACGTTGTCACAACGCAATCAACGTAGCCACGAATCGTTTGGGCTCGAACTTTTTATTTCCAACGCGTGTCATCGAAAAAGACTCTCAGTTGAACCTTCAAGAGATCGATTTATCAAACGACACAGCTCCGAAATCGTTGACTCATCATCGGACTAATTCCATATCATCGGAATCATCTTGTACCAGTACCAATACATCCATGAGTAATAAATCTAGTAATACATCGAAATCGTCTAAAAGAATGTCTGTTGTAGAAAGATTGTTTAATGTTAAATCGACAGACGGAAATGCAGAACCAGCAATCAACTCTGCCGTAACGACGAAAGACAATCGGCAATCTATCGGAACGAACGTAACGAGCAATAGTAAAACGAGCGTGGAGAACGATTTAGAGCGTGTTGTACCGGTCCCTACCGAGAATATCGAATTGGAATCGTACATCTCGCAAGTGAGAAAACGAAAATTAATCTGGTTCAATAAAAACTTGAACTACTATCAGAAAGAAGCTGTGAGAAACATATTGAAAGGGCACGCACGGCCGTTACCTTATGTGATATTTGGACCACCTGGTACTGGAAAGACTATTACTCTTTGCGAAGCAATTTTACAGATACTATTGACGATACCGAGCAGCCGAATGCTAATCGCAACGCCGTCTAACAGTTCAGCAAATCTGATAGCTGAGAGACTGTTGGAGAGTGGAATCCTTAATCCTGGCGACATGGTATTTCTTATATGTATATATATATACTCCCATAATTATGGGTGCTCACTGGGTGCTAACGCTATTGCTAGCATTGTTTCTATTCATATACGTAAAAATTTCGGGGTCCTCGAACTCAAGTTGGAGATAAAAGTTGCAAGAAAACAACTCTCCTTAACCTAATTTTTCGTAAATAAATTGAATTTTTTGTAAACAGGAATGAATTCGGGACCGCGTATACGATACAATGATTTTCAGAAATGGAAGAAATATTTTGAAATATTTCGTAACAATACGTTTACGAGTATTCTTTATCGACGAGGCCGCAGTAAATGTTCAATTATCACTTCTTTATGCATAAATACATACTTTGGCTCTATTATTTACATTCTTGATATCTTCTAATATTACCCGAGATATTAATACACGTGTTTGCGTTATTTTGATTTACAATTTACTGGCTAGTAATTGCTTCAACACTACACCACCACCCTGTACACATCGTAGTAAAATTGTACAGATTAAATTTGGTCGCATTTCATGAAAGTGTAAAGCATTTTTCAAACTTCTGGATTTAAATCCAAGGAAACGTGTAAACTTATTTAACTTTTAAACAATTATTCAAGTTGTAAAGATTAAATCTGGTCGCATTTCATGAAGGGGATATTCTTCAAACTTCTCGATTCAAATATTTCCTTAACTTTTAAACAATTATTCAAACTATAAAGATGTTTCCATTAGCTTCCATTTTCCTTAGAAATCTAAGTAAATTCAGTCTTGTAATTTTTACAAAACAATGCACACCTTCTGTACTTGTCTAAAATAATTTAAAAAAAAAACAGTTGTCACGTTCTGTCTACAGTATAACACAACTAATAATAATACAAATAAAACATCGTGTCTATTTAACAGGTACGACTCATAGCTCACCACTGTTTGGGCAACGAGTCTATACCGGAGAAGTTAATGCCGTATTGTGCCACTGTGGACTTAGGAGATGAAAGAACACAAAACGAAAACGTAACATATAATAAAGATGGATCAAGATTGAACTGTAACGTGAACACATTCGGACGACATAGAATCACCATTGGCACATGCGTCGCGTTGGGAATATTGCACAATATCGGTTTCCCTCATGGACATTTTACGCACGTGATGATCGACGAAGCTGGTCAGGCGACGGAACCAGAAATCATGATTCCGCTGAACTTTACGCATTCCGATCATGGCCAAGTAGTACTCGCGGGAGATCCGTTGCAATTGGGCCCGGTTGTGCAAAGTAACATAGCTAAGAGCTTCGGATTGGACGAATCATTTTTAGTCAGACTACTACGACATTTCCCTTATCAAAGAGACCCCAATGGTTTCCAAACTCATTACGATCCTCGTCTCGTCACCAAGTTGGTTATCAATTATCGAAGTTTACCGGAAATTGTGGAGCTATCGAGTTCCATGTTCTATGATTCCGAATTAGTAGCACAAGTATGTATGTACATTATATACTTATATGATATTTATCGTTAATCCTCATACGTTCCTCAAAGTGAAGGTTCACCTATTTACCTTCTTCACGTATTGCAAAACGCAACAATTTCTTTTGGTCTGTGTTGTAAAATTGTATTTCTTTGAAATGTCACGCTATAAGTGAAATCGTAGATTAGAAATGTGAAGCTAGAAGGGGTGAAATATAATTCTAGAATCTTTTATGCAACTATGTCTGACGCCAGAATGGACACTTTTCGAGTAAAGAATTTTCTAGGGGAACATTGACGAATTGTTGAAAGAAATACATTTAACGGGTACCCAATTCTTAGATTCACGACCCTAAATCTAATACTTGACAAATTACTCGTCGAGTTCTAATCTAACAATGCTTGTAGGTGTCTCCCAAACGAAGCAAAGAAGCTAAGCTTCTCCAAGAATTATCCACCGAGTTACCAGAAAGGGAAGGTTTACCACCAGCCATAGTTTTTCATGGCATAAATGGAAATAACTGTAGGGACAACGACAGTCCCAGCTGGTACAATCCTGAAGAAGCCACGCAAGCGTATCTTTACCTACTGAAACTCTACAAATGTGGCGTTTCACCGGACGATATTGGAATCATAACTCCTTACCAAAAACAGGTTGAACATACGAATTCGACAAGTTTTAAAAAATATACCATTTCGCGAATATATATAATTTATTCGAATTTTTCGTCTAGGTTCTCGAGGTTCGTGATCTGCTCATGCAATTGGACGTGCCGTTGCCGAAAATCAGTAGCGTCGAAGGGTTTCAAGGTCAAGAACGCAACGTCATCATCATCTCAGCTGTACGGTCTTCTAGTAATTTTGTAAACGACGATATCAAACACTCGCTCGGATTTGTCGCTTGTCCGCGAAGACTCAATGTCGCGATTACCCGTGCTCGTGCTCTCGTAATCATTCTAGGAAACCCGAAACTTCTATCGCAAGATCCATACTGGAGAAATGTGCTGACATATTGTATCGATCACGACTCTTACACCGGATGCAATTTCGTGTTTTCCGAAAACGCACAATAAACAGACTAACGATTCAATACAGTCAAAGATTCTATACGTCTCTTCTCACACATATCAAAATTATACTAAGTCGAAACATTACGAAAAATTTTTTCCATTCGGGCACAACAATTCGTATTCGAAATTATTTAGCTTGTTGAATTCTCATTTCTTTGGAGATTTGGGGCTTTCAGGTGTAAACATCAACAAGAAATAACTGTTTAAAAACCACGCTTCGATTAGCACTAAAATGCACTGAAAAGGAGAAAATGTTTTTTTTTAGATATTAGTGACTATAAATAATAGCGTGGAGCGTTAAACTATATTAAACGTTCGTGGACGCTTTTATTTCTAGTCACTGATATCTAGAAAAATTATTTTCTCCTTTTTAGTGCATTTTTTATGTAAGCGTAGGCTTTAAAAAGATTTTTTTATACGTTTTTTTTAGTCTTTATTGCCGTTGAGATTTTTTTTATCTCCGAAACGCACAGCTCTTTTAAAAAAAAATTCCGTTTTAATATTAGATTGTCATACAGTTCTGAGCTGTGTTTAAAGTTTCAAGTCTCTCTAGCTAATCGGAAAGTGGTTTAAAACTCGATTACAAGATTTTTATATAGATATAAGCGTGGTAAAATAAAAATTGTTCTCATTTACTTTGTTGTTCTCACAAAGTTCACTCGTGCTCAACGAAACACTAGGAATGTACTTTTCAAAAGCAGTTTATTTTGCAAGTGTACCGACAAAAATCTTTTGTATAAAAATGTGTAATAAAATTTTCTACGAAACGGTTTTGAGTTATCTTCAGAATTTTTTAATCGTCGAATAAATATAGGTTGTTCTTTCTGGAAGTTCTATGAAAAAATAGTCGATGTGTCGAGAGCGTACAACAAAGCGTTCGTGACAAGATGTTTAATTCTCTTCGTTTGCGTATTTCCGGGTGACATGAAATATGCAATATATGTTACTAGAAATAGTAATATTTGTTTTGCAATACACACACGTACGTGTATGCCGTACAATATTCATGGAAATATATTTTTATTCATATAATCCCAGTTTTCGGTATGTAATCGTGCGAATAAAAATATATTACGTCACGAATATATTTCTCCGTAATTTTGTTCAGAGTCCGACAGTGGAACGCCTTCGATGTCCGATGTTCCGCTTACATTTGGAGACGAGTCAAATGCTTTTTGTTAACGGTATCCCTGAATATCGTGTCGCGCTGTCACAAATCCAGACTCCAATTTTGGTACTGTAAAAAATTCAGACTTCTATACAACGTACACACGCGCATAGAAAAAAAATATATATATGCGGAGTTTACAACAACATTTTTTCGTGTATAATTTATTTCGCAGAGTTACTCGCTGATTGGATAATAATATATTTCTCTCATTTTAAAGAGAGCGTGTAACTGTTACCTTAAAAGTTGACATTGAAATAAGATTAACAATATTAATACAACACGATTCTCCTTTTATTTCGGAGAGAGAAATGAATAAATATGCGAGAAATTAACAAGAGAATGAATAAACAAATGATCGAGCAATGTACGGTTAAAGTTTCTAATGCGAATTAAATTAAAACGTGATTTCTCGATGAAGAGAATTATTTGAAATTAATTAAGCGACCGAACCAAGGGTAAACGAAAATATCGATGTATGAGTAAACGAGATTGTGAATGATACTGACCTTATTTAGTTAGTTCCACACTATACTTACGGGGTCTTGATTCTTAGCCTTTAGCTTTCGTTCAATCAAGTTCTCGAGCGCTTCGCTTCGCACGCTGAGCGTTTCGATCTTCTCGACTAATTGTTGATACGGCGACGCGGGCTGTCCACCCATCACAACGTGCCCTAACTTGCTGTCTATCTTGGCATCTAATCTCGCGTTCCGTATTAAGTTAACGATCCAACATTCCGCCACGTCCGCTTTCATATTCAATTTCTCTGCTAACATTCTACAATCCAGAAACGTGTTGTGAAGATATTGGAAACTTGCCGAGTACAACACGCGAAAGAATCATGTCACCGTACCCAATACTGATACACTGATGAATACGGCAGAACGTCTCGAAGATCATTAAACGAGCATTCTCTACAAACTCGCCTAACAATGCGATCAAGAAAAAGTCGTTGAACACAACTGTCTGACACTCTTGCAACTTTTGCCTGGCTCCGTCGAAATCGAAATTCACGTACAGATGTTCCAGAAACTCTGTGATCGGGTCACGGTATGTGTAAGATTCCTGTCGATAAGAGTTACAAGATTGATGATTACACACGTTACGTAGAAACAAACAATTAAGCACAGTATTCCTTCGGATGATGTGACTGAAAATATCATAATTCCTATTTATAAAAATTCTAAAAATAAACCTATCAAATTCTAGCAAGTGTTGTTCTTCAGTTTAACCCATCTGGTTACTTCCTATTTGTTTCGTTACAAAGATTTCACAAGGAAATAATTTCAATTAAAAAATCGTGTTAAGGATCGTGTTTCTTTGAATCCCCTAGTAGTGAGGATAGAAAAGTCACATCAGGAATACTGTGCTACAATTTTACTGGTAAAATTTTCTTTTCTGTACCTGTTGTATTACTTTTACGAGATCTTTTAGTATAGAGCGCCTGGAACGATTGACGATAACAGCTGCTGCTAGATATCGCAGTATATGAGGGCACATTGTTTGAATAGCATTCAGGTAACTAAAATTTATAAGTAAAGTAGAATGTTTCTCACTGTACTTTTGATATATTGATATAGTTGACGCATTGATAAAACGAGTATATACTTACTGTGGTCTGTACAGAAACATTTCTATAATCAAATCTCTGCCTTTCACATGATTAAAAAACACAAATAAACTCCAATGGATAAGCCACGTACGCTGTTGCAATATTTGCAGGGAATTCCCTATAACGTTGCTGTCAATATACTCCCTCAGCTTGTTCACGTCTTCCAACGCTGTTTCCCAGTTCTGTACCAAAATTTCTGATGCCAGTTTGCCCCAAAGAACGTTCAAATAATTCTGAAAATTAACAACACCGCAACACCACATTTTAGTCATTCATTCTCTTACATGATATTGTAGACGCAATTAGACTCGTGATCGTACCTTATCTGTTGGTGGCATTATGAGCATGTAGAAATATAAATACGACGTCGACACAGAATAGTTGCCGCACTCGTAACGATATTTTGCTAGCTTCACAAAACTATCCATCATTTCCACCCGAAACTATCGATACAAAATAAATCGGTTAAAATTGATCTACACTTTTATACTATATAGCTGGTATCTTGTTTGCATTAGTAATTATACTAGATTGGCGGGTCTTTATGGGAATTAAGGAATAACATGAAAATTGATTTCATCCCTTAACGACTTTGGACATAGCTATAAAAATCATGTCCGAGGGTTAATAGACTTCCAGTAGGTAAAGTGTTAACTTAGATATTGTTTTATAAAAATTACAAGACCAAATCATATAGATTTCTCACAATTTTTTAGTAATTATCATTTAAATAATTGAAAAATAAGCAATGTGGAAGCTAAATCAGCTTGTAACAGTTTTGTATAGGTGCACAGGGAGCTAACAGGAGGATCAGCCTTCTGGTATTGAAAAGGCTAACGAATATCGACCGATACAGTTTCAATGGTTACTCACATCTGATTCTTGAGTCAAATAATTGTTCAATGCTTTGGAGTCTCTCATATTCTCCATCTTCTTCATAACTTCCTCGTTGTTCATAAGCGCGACAACGACGGACACATTGTTTTGTAAAATACTAAGTTCTTGAAGAACCTCTTGTCTGCGTGCTTTCAACTCCTACAACCGAAATAATCATTGCGCAATTAATACAAATGCTTACCGGTGAAACATACAATTGGCAGGTCACATATCGAAAGTTTTTCACGGTTTTCACTGACAATAACTTTGGCCAACAATGCCTTCACCCAAAAACTACTTTGATCGACAACGAATTTGACTGACAATGAATTTGATCGATAACGAATTTGACCACCAACAATTTTAGATTCGTTGTCGATCAAATTTGTTATCAGTTAAAGGCGTTGTCAGCCAAAGTTATTGTCGATCAAATCTGGAGTCGGTGAAATGTTGTTGGAGAAATTTCATGTTGCCGGTGATTTCCATGGGACCCAATTTATGGGCGGACACACTCACAGGCATCCGAAATGTTTGAACTGTGACGCTCTAGCTAAACTAAATAGACCTTTATTCGTACCTCCGGTACTTCCAAGTTCGGATAAAGTTGTTTCCTGATGTCTATAGTGTAATCTATCATGTTCGTTTTACTGAGAATATCGAGCTTCGCTTGAAGCAGCTCGTCCTCGTCATATATCTGAAAAAGTAGTGTAATTTGTAACCAAACAAACGCATATGGCTGGATAATCGTTTCGTATAATATACCTGTTTCGCAGATAAGAACTCCAACAGGGGGAACACTAAATGCCGATCGAGGTATTGCCCTATACGCGATGTCAGATCGAATTTCGCCATTCTGATATATGCTCGAAGAAAATTCACCGATTAAAATTCTAACCACAACCAATTGATCTCAAAGAGACCACGCTCCAAGTCGACGTCAGAAACTATAGAATAGATAAGTAGAAGGGACAATCACTGATATTGTATGTACTATCAGAAAGTAAATGAGAGTCAGAGAGTGCTCACGCCTGGGTTTTGGCCGTGCCACTATTGGCTGCACCACAACTCGTAGTCCGGACGAGAACCTACCTCCACGCGCACGCCGGACAAGAACCTACCTCCACACTCAGTGACTCTCAGTCCGGACAACATCATTTTTGGTCTTGATCAGAACAAAAAGTTTATATATTGATTGATTCGTAGCACCCGTATTATATTATAAACAATTTTTATTTCAATATAATATATTTTTGGAGTCGCGTGTTTTCACGTCAGTGATCGTTTACGAGGGGGTATTTTTGGAGTCAAGTGTTTTCACGTCAGTGACCGTTTACGAGGGGGATATTTTGGAGTCGCGTGTTTTCACGTTTTTTTTACCTGCGCGGGAACAATTTTTTTTACCTGTGCGCGCGCAGGTGTTTTTTAACTGTGCGCGCGCAGGTATTTTTTTTGACTGTGCGCGCGCAGGTATTTTTTTTTGACTGTGCGCGCGCAGGTGTCTTTTTTTGACGTGCGCGCGCAGGTACTTTTTTTGACTGGGCGCGCGCATGTGTCTTTTTTGCCCGTGCGCGCGCAGGGACCTTTTTTGACGGTGGGCGCGCAGGTGTCTTTTTTTGCCGTGCGCGCGCAGGTATTTTTTTTCACTGTGCGCGCGCAGGTGTCTTTTTTTGACATGCGCGCGCAGGTGCCTTTTTTTGACGTGCGCGCGCAGGTGTCTTTTTTTCCCGTGCGCGCGCAGGTTTTTTTTTTGACTGTGCGTGCGCAGGTGTCTTTTTTTGACATGCGCGCAGGTGCCTTTTTTTGACGTGCGCGCGCAGGTGTCTTTTTTTAATCGCGATTATAAATAGTAAATATAGGAAACATTGTAAATAGTAGTAATGTAATAGTAGTAATATGTAATTATAAATGTAAAACATTCAATATTGAATAGAACGTATTTAAAATGTAATAAAATGTTTTAATTTTTTTATTTTTAAATAAAAATTATAAATTAGCAAGGAATGGGTAGTATGGATTTCAATCCCCGCGTTTTGACCCGTTAGTTGTGGTACACAAAATTCCCAAACTTCCCAAATTCCCGACTTCTATAAACCTATCAACCTATGGCAGAATTGGATGCCAGCGCCACAAATATTACTAGAATAACAAGTAAAACCGTGTTTGCGGGATCGAGTTGTTTGTCATTATACGAGCTGTGTGAAGGCTCATTGTAAAGAGGAAGGTTGATTGTAGCTTGTTTCCATCATGATTTAACGAGATTATGTTTATATATTAATTAATTAAATTAATTAAATTAATTAAAAAAAAATATCCGATTAATTTTGAATTTAGAAAAAAAAACGTTTATAGTTATAGCAAAGCCGGGTAATTTATGCAAAATGCAAAATATATTTTATTCGGGCGCGATAGCTTAGTATGGTTGATTTACTTCTGCTGTATCCTACAACTTACTTTGAAATGTAGTTTAATTCGTAACACCAGTGCACAATCGCGCGTAATTACATGAATAATTAAATGATTAATCTCATTTGTCTATATCGGTCTCGAAATTAAAACCGACATTAACGTTATAGTATATGGCTTCGATCGGAAACATTGTACCAGGAGTTGCACTAGAATATACAAGAAAATACATGAACATACCCGGATATTCTAGAATATTCTAGAAATAGAAGAATATACAAGATTGTTATAATTTATAATCATTATATATCACTGCAGATGTCAACGACCTCCTGGGAAATCAATGAGCAGAATCATTTTACATAGCATAGAAGATAGATGTTCGGTACGAATAAGGATATTCTTTGAATTCCAATATCAATTTTATGCGTATCGGAGTAACAGTGTTTTATTAGAATATCTTGTACATAAAGCAGTTTCGTGATACAAATGGAAAATACATTGATTATCCGTTCGTATCGTTCGTTCGATTATAAACATATTTCTTATCAGTGCTTGATTCAATATTCGGCATGGACGTAGCGCGTTTTTCTGCTTCGAGAGTTCTACATATAAATAAGTAACGACGCGATGTAACGCACTGAATTAATTCACTGTATATCGAAGGATAGAAACACTTGATTTTTCCTTAGAGGAATCGCAGAAGCTGTGCTAGAGGGATAAGAAAGTATAAACGGTAAAAAGACATGGCAGTTAAAGTAGGATGGCCATTACAGAAGTGCTATATACATATTTGCACAAACGTAGAAAAAGTGTATCGAAAAACAGTGTGTTAAAAGAACATGATTAATACAAATGATCTGGTAATCGACAGCGAAGAGAACCGTAGAAGTTCTATAGAGAAAGGAGAAACGATTTGCTATATAAAATCTTTGGTATAGAGTTCGTTATTGCATTCGCTGCTCGTGCGTGGGTACGACGAGTTTAAAAATTAGACTTCGAGAAAAATCGTTAATGAAAAAAAAAAAAAACTATATAAGTCGTTAAATAAAATAGTCTACATATAAATGCACAAGTAATATCCAACTTGACTACACCTAACATAAACGGTAGTATTTCTTTAAAAGTTCAATCTCTAATTTTAATATGCAATCGCGCTTCGTGAATTTTAAGTACACCGCGGTACGCGATAAACGAAGATAAAGAAAGAAATAGCGTTTCGATTAATTTTAATGTTACTTCTAAACACGCGTTCGCGTGCGTAATGTAGTATAAAATAATATAAATGCATGTAAGGCACATGTAGCGATTATAAAAATAAAAAGATTCACGGCTCTAATCGTAGGCGTGTGTGACAATCGCTGGGCAGAGCTTTCCGAATGTCGTTGATATTGTCGACCTCCGTTCTCAATCTTCTGACCTCCTCCTCGTAATTCTTCACCCATTGCGTTTGCGAATTTTTCGCGTCCGTTAACGCGCGAATTCTTAGATCTAAATTCGCCGCTGCGACGTCGTTTTCAGCTGCCACCAGACGTTCCTCCAGCCGGATCAAATCAGCATCGTCTAAGTTCAAAGAAAGAGTAGAAATATTCAAGAAAAAATTGACAGAATACAGGCCTGATTCATTTATCAACCAACCTATTTCTGGCAGAACCTCGAGTTCCTTTAAAATTTCAGCCACGTCGGCTAAAGCTTTGTCCACTTGTTGTGATGCTGATGTTACGTTGATTTTTGCTTGGACAACCTTCTGATTTGCCTAAGGAATATAGAACATAACATTTATTCGAACTATTCGAGCCATTTATCTTAGATACACTTAAGGAGATCTTTATTATTCTAGCTATATTATTCCTTCTCTAATCTTATATAAATGAACCGTGTATTTTGAAAGTGGCCCGAGTCCATTTGCGAGGAAGAACCAAGCTAGCAATTTTAATATTTAAATTTCCACGTTATTTTTCATTTTGAAGCAAATGGTAATCACAAATTTAAAATTTAAAATCACAACGATTTTGTACAAAGGAAATGAGCTGGTTAATAGAATGATACGATTTTTTTACTTTTTAATAGTGGCCCGAGTCCATGTATCGGTTGTTTGATGTTAACAGTTTGATACATTATTGGTATCAATCCTACGCGTATATTTTTAATTTCGTTTAAACGTAAACTCTTAAATATCTCGATTCAAATTTAAATGGACTTTGGAAATTTTCAAAATAAACGGCTCATTTATTTTAGTTGAATATAAAGTTATATGTATGACGACGTTCTACCTCCATCGTGATGTTCGAGTCCTGACCAATTCGTATTTCGTACTGTCTCATATTGGAGTCTGTAGTGTCGACTCTAAGGTGCAACTTTTCAGCCTCGTTTCCTAGCCGAACCGCTTCGATTTTAGTTTTATTTGCCCCGTTCCTAATTGCGTTTGCTTTTGCGCTAACATCCTCTGCATACGTCTGTTACACAGAGTTATTTTGTTCAAGCAATTATATTATATTATATATTACCCTTATGCACGTACAATGCAGGTACAGTACCTTTGCCCTTTCAGCCGTTTCACGAGTATATTTAGCGCTATCTACGGAGTCGCGTAATATTTCTTCCGCTCGCTCAACTTGTTGAGCAGCGTCCGTAATCAATGCCTCGATGTTGTCGATATCTCTCAAGGCGTTGCGAGCTTTAACGCGTTCGCTCTGTACTTCGGCGTCGAACTCTAAAAAATAATGCCACAGTTCGTCGAAATGTTCTGTTGTTCCATTATCAAGTAGGGTCATTCCATTCCAAACTTTTTGAGATCTTGTTCAAACGTGAATACGTTAGAGTCTTTGGTGACCTATGGATGAAAATCGAAAGGATCTTTCGATATCTTGAAAATTGATTTCACAGACGCGTAGAAAAACGTGTCATCCTTTTCTCATTGAATCGTAAGTCTAGAATTATCAAACCGATGGAAACGAGCTTTCGGGAGCTTACAGTGAAAACAGAAAAGAGTATCTACTAGAAATGTTGTCATTTGTGAAAAATGTTTTCTTCAATTTTTGCTTTCGTTTCAAAGAAATGCCGTGTTTTCGTAACGGGCCACTTTTTAAGAGAATTGAAAAAATTAGGATATACAGCCCCTTTACGCACCTCTACTTAAATGGATTTGATTTGATGTGAAAACTGATTAAATTAAATTACTAAAAGACGTATTTAAATTTGAACACCAAAAATCTGAAATTTCGCGTGAAATGACCCAATCAAAATGATGTGCCAATCAAATGAGATAAACACCGCTTAATTTCTTCAACATTTCTTGAGCTTCTTTCAAAGTTTGATCGCCGCGTTTCACTGCATTGTTCGCCTTCTCTTTGGCTTCGTCAAGTTCCGCCATAAGGTCCCCGGTGACTTGTTGCTGATCCTGCGCTTTCTCTATCAATTCCTCGCTTTTCATTAGCTTGTCCAACATCTCGTTTATCAGATCTTCATTGCGATCTAACAGCAGCTGCGCTTGTTCTTTCAATCGCAATCCCTGTAACGATCCTCGCACGTTAAAACACCGACAACTACGTGTACAAACTACGTGTTTATCGTCGCGACTGATATGGTTATGCTATGCTCACCTCCATGTTCACGTCTTCGACCTGACTTCGTAATTCTTTAATGTCGATCGTGGGAAGTGTCAGATCTAGAGTCAACAAAGCTATCGCCTCTTGCGACACAACGGACGATTTATTAGCCGCTATGTTCGTCAAGTTTTTCACCTCGTTCATGCGGTGTTCCAGCAACTCTAATTTATTCTCTAATCCTCGTATCTCCTCGCTGAAAACGCAAAATGCTTTTTAAACAAATCATCTATCTTTTAAATGATCTATCTATCTGTGTGTGTCTTTCAATTAATTGCAGAATCTAACGACATACGTCAGGTTCGAATATTTCGATATTGCTTTCTTCGCAAGATTGTAAGCTTCTATGGTTGTGTTTCGAGCTTGTTCCGCCAAGGTATGAATCTTCGTGGCTTCGTTTACATTTCTGAAAAAAGTGAATTGCATTATTAGCTACGAATAAATACAATTTATAGATATTAATTAGTATTAATTACGACAGACAGCTGATCTTCATGCAAAATTTTCTATCTGAATTTCAATCAACTAAAGAGTGACATAGAAATTGATTTTTTTCGTTAACATGATCAATAGATTGAAAATGATACAGAGCGCTAGTCAGAAGAAACATAACATTGAAATATCATCTTTGTTGGATTTAAAGATACGAAATTTGGCGACGTGGAATTTCAATGCTATCGAAGGTATATTATTATTCTTTTCTGTGCCTTTTCTTGGTATGTATAATAGTATTTTTAAATTCTTCTAGTGTCGCTACTGTTTTTAATTACACCTACTCATTTTTCTCATAAATGCATAGCATCCGCTGTCTACACGTTGTTAATATTATAATTATAAATATTACGAGTCAGCAGTTCCACGAGCCTCCTGTGCGATAGCCGTCATCTGCCTGTTTTGTTGGCCAACTTGTTCCGCACGGAACTTTGCGTCGTTCAAAGCTGTTGTTCCGTTTATGGCTAAATAATCTTCTGCTTCCTAATGTTTTACAAGATTACTAATGTTTTCAATTTCTACAAATAAAACTATTCGAGATTCCAATAGAATCATACTCACTTTTAACTGATCGTGGATCTTATCAAGCACTTTCTCCGCTTCGCCGATACTCGTCGATCCTTCGGAAGTGGTCTTCTGCACGTCGGTAGCTGTTAAGTCCACCGTTTGAGAAATCTTGTCGATTTCGTTCAATTGATCACGCAGTTCGTCTAATTGCTCCACCAAGGTTTTATTCTCGCCTACATCATTTCAAATTTGTAATCTCGTAAAATTTCAAATGATATTATTATCGGGTTGGAACGAAAGCTCGTGGTTTGTAAATGAAAATTGAAAATCATTTTTTGCCGAGGTAATTCTTTCTCGTGTCATTGAATAAATTACACCTTAGTTTTATCTTAGATTAATTAATTTGAAAACGCTACCACTGAAAACTCTTTTTCTAATACAATTATTTAAATCGTGCTTACTGCCAGATCCTTGTTTTGCGATCTTCAAAAGATTTTTAACTCTGTCTTGAATCGTCAGCAACTCTTTCTCGAAGTCGCTATCCTTTATGACGGTCGGACTACTGTTGATTTTTCGGAGTGTATTTTCTAATTCGGCTAAACGTTCTCTATGGCTGTTCGCAGCATCCTGAACGAGATTATAACAATCTGGACAGTCTACGCAACCATTTTGTCTGTTATGTTTGTTCTCTTTGCAACGGTCACAACGTCTTCCTTCTACGTTTGTGAGACACTGCAATGAACAAAAAAGAATAAGCACATCTTAGAACTGAAAACAAACATCGATACCAAACAAACTTACTGGACACTGGCAAAACTACCAGAGTTAGTATATTTAAGTAACGAGACGAATAATAAAAATAATACTCACTGGACACTGTCCATTAACATTGCATTGCAAGTCCTGAGAACCAATACGGTCGCAATCACAAGGCTTACAACCGTCTCTGCTGAAACCGTACTGATAAGGGAGGCAGGCATCGCAACGTTGACCGGTAACACCAGGTCTACACTCGCATTGACCGGTAATAGGATTGCATGTGTGATTGTACGAACCTTCCGGATCACAATTACAAGGTGCGCAACCCTAATGGCAAGAAATACAGGTTTCAAATAAGACACAGTTGCTGCTTTAAGACTACAGTCGAACCTCTCGATAACGCGAATCTCAAGGGAAAGCGGTTTACCCTACGAAAATTCATTTTATAAAGGGTTTGTATGAGAGTTAGCAATTTTCTGATCGAAATAGCTTTACAGAAAGAAAAGTGGAAGTTTTAGAGATGAGTTGTTTATTATTAAATTCAATTTGCAAAAGGGTGAAACTGATTTTTTGTCGAATTTCGAGTGCAAAACTCATACAATACTCCGTAAAACATTTACTGCTGTTTTGGCCTGTTTTATTAAAGGAAGTTTTATTTATACATGTTTTAAAAGTGCAGTGGAAGAAAATGAACAAAACTTTCGTCTTATAGAGGTTCTTCTCGAGGTTTGACTGTATACAATAGATTCAAGACAGCAGTACAAAACTGTATTTACCTCACCACTCAATAGATGATAATATCCTTCTTCGCACATGTCACAATTTTGACCAATTACATGCGACTTGCATTTACATTGGCCTGTCAATTGTTTACAAGGAGCTACTCTGCCATCGTCAAGTTCAACCGTACCAGGTGGATGACACTGGCACAGTCTACATCCATCTTCTCTGCGATCAGACAGAGCGTCTCCATAATATCCTACCAAAGAATATGATTTAGATTAATTCTCAATTACATGGGACTCTATTAAATTCTTCGAATAATTTGAAATAGCAAATAGGGCTGTAACTTTCCTTCCAAGATTTCGAAGCTTCGGTTCAGAATCTTCGAAGTTTCAAAGTTCCAAAGCTTCGAAGCTTCGATTTCAGAATCTTCAAAGTTTCAAAGCTTCGAAGCTTCGAAATTTTTTCCATCCTTTGCATGGGAAAAACCGAAAAATTCATACGTTTCCAAGACTTAAAAATTTTTAGCACTTCAAACAAAGACTTTGAAGCTTTAAAGTTCCCTTCGAAGCTTAGGAAAAGTTACAGCCCTAATAGCAACTTGTGCACGTGGATACCTGGCAGACACTCTTCGCAATGGAAGCCAGCCGTGTTGTTGACGCATTTCAAACACTCCCCAGTCTCTTGATTGCAGTTTCGAACAGCGTTCAGATCGATATTATTGTTACAATCGCAAGGCCGACATGCTATACCTTTCTCAGGATTTCCGTAGTATCCATCCGAGCATGTTTCGCATCTAGGTCCTATAAACCCAGAACGATATCAGTTCAATTCGTGAAATATTCTGAATACACACCGCGACAAAAAGATCTCATCGTCCATTTTCTTTCATGTGATACGATAAACTAAATAAAATGAATATTCTGGGAGTGAAAAAACATAAAAGGTTATGACGTGTAAATTAAAATTGAAGATGGGATCGCAAGCTTTACACCTCAAAGTACAATGTATCTGTCAATTATAACAGTATTTTTCAATCAAAACAGCAGATTTGCATTCTAAAGTCTAACATTTGATATGCAACAAACGTTTTTCTCACCTGTTCTACCCGGTGGACACTCGGAGCAAATGGGATCAGGATTATTTCCGAGCAATATGCACGGTCCATTGTCCGGGCAAGGGCAAGGTTTACAATCATCGGCTGTGCCCTTTAACGGGTGTCCGTAAAATCCGCGCCTGCACAGTTCGCAGTTACTTCCCGCGGTATTATGCTGGCAAATGCACTGGCCAGTCTCGGCCTCGCATATTTCCGCGTGGCCATTACAGTTGCAAGGAACACAGAGAGCGAAAGGACCTCCATTCGGGGGATCATGGTGAAATCCAGGCGCACAGGACTCGCAGAACTGTCCTACGTAGCCGTGAGGACACTGGCAATGCTCAACCCAATCGGCCGGTTCGCCCGCTGCTCCTCGGTGAGCGGTTTCCAATTTAACGTCGTCCAGAAAACCTCTGCCTTGATGATTGTAGGTTCCGCGAATTTTTATAGCCGTCAGATTAGACAGAATGGACATAAACGCTCGAGAAGTCAAACGCGGTTCCCAACGGTACATCGGATGCTCGTGAAGCTTGAAACGGTACTCTTGAGCCGTGACACTCGGCAAACGACTATTCTGTCCAAAGATCGGTTGCGTGATTTGTTCACCGTTTCCTCCTTCGAGTATTAAATCGCGAACCGTCGCGGCGGGTCCAGCTTCTCCGATTCTTAGAGTGAACGAGAGATCTTGATTGTAGGACGCTCGTTGGTCGCCGAGAAATCTGTCCGGCGCTACGAAATAGACGTTGTCGCGATCCAATGCTGTAGCCGATATCGTTTGAGTCACAGGATCGTATTGAAGCGGTATAGTGTTCCCGGCGACGGTCGCTGTCCAACGTTCGGCTCCTCGTGCAAACATGCTTTCGATTACAACCTTAGAGTAACCAGTTGCCGATCGGCATACCGAAGAATGACCGTAACAGAAGCACGGTGTGCAACCGAATTCGTTGTCCATCGCTAGATTAAAGAATCCTGGTCGACATCTGTTCAAAAAAAATACATTCTAATTAGGTATTGTTGCAATACATTTTACTTAGCATTCCATACAATAGAATCTCAATTGTTTATTTTGTTTGCTTTCATTGTTAACTGTTTTGATTAGTGGATGAGAATGTAAACGTAGTTTGAAAAATCTCCGTTGTAGAGTAAAATAGTTTCGCTTTGAATCGTTCTTTTCGCCTCCTTTTTACTTCGTGTTAATTACTTCGTGGTAGACTAGTTTAAAGAGCACTAGGGGCGCTACAGGGAGCGAGACGCGCGGCCGGGTCAAAGAGGCGTAGCCTTCGATTGTCGGCCGCCGCGAGTAAAAAATTCCGGGCCCTGGTTTAAAGGATCGCAAGCTTGAAAACGACTCTACCCACTTAACAATTTGATTGTATTATATCAGCATTGTGTACGGTAACGTTTGTCTATCAGTTTGTAAATCGAGATTCTACTTTATTTTTCAGAATTTCATTTCGAGATTTGTACTGACATTCGACAACGTTTTCCTTCGACGTTCTCTTTGCACGAGCAAGTGCCGCTGACGGAGTCGCAACTCGGTGCATTCCCCAAAGATCCTGTTACGTCGCATTCGCACGAGGTGCAACCGTACGAGCCGAAGTTGAAGTAATTAGAAGCGCAACGGTCGCATTTGTTCCCTGTGACACCCGGCTTGCACTGACATTTTCCTTCGGTGTTGCACTGCAAGCTTCTAGATCCTGAAATTACGAAAGTAATCCTTGAATTAGATCCTGATGCGGAAAAATTAAACAATTGGTAATTACTTAATTAGTAAATAATTAGTATTTCATATAGTTTTAAATAAGTCTCAGTCAGTTTTGAATAAGTGAAATAACTGATTCAGTTTTAAATAAGTATTCATCTTTGCAATGAATAAAATTTCGAATTTCTTAACAATTAATTTACATTTGATTTCATTCTTTTTTTTTACAAAAGCTTACTTAAGAATACTTAATTTGTAAAAGGTTGACATTTGAATTTGGAAAATGTTGAAATAGATTTGCAGAAGGTTGAATTGTAGAGTGCAAAACCTATAAATTCTTCTAATTTGTTAACAATTCTAAATCACAACAACTAGTTTTCGTTATAAACGCGTAAAATCCGCTGTCTATCGATAAAAGAGAGACATCCATCGGTTTACCAATTTCGTTGCAGCCACAGGGAATGCAGTAGTCGCCTTCCGGATATTGGTAATAGTTTTCTCGGCAGCGTTCGCAATTCGCGCCATCACGATTCGCTCGGCAATCCAGGCAATGACCACCGTGGCCGGTGGTCTTGTACAATTCCTTATCGAAGTAACATCTATCCGAATATCCATTACAGTTGCAAGCTGGAAAAACAAACGAATCAATAACAATTTCAAAAGAGAAATTAATCTCAATAATAATTTTTTCTGTATAAATTCAACATAAAATTTTTCATATCAATTCAATACTACCCTCAATACTATTAAATTTTCTGCATAAATTCTTTTTGAGTACTAAGAAGTACTAAGAAGTATTAAATGTACGTAGACATCAAACCAAAAAAATCATTTGAACAGATGAATAATTATACTGTAGCTCTGTATGTTCATTTAGCCGATATTTATGTAAATTCTCTAGATACATAGAGGACTGCAGTTTATTAGTAACTTTATCTAGATATTTACTAGATCCAGAGTTCCGCGGTAGAATTCCGTCCCATCTCGAAGAAACAGAGATCGTTATGCTGGAGAATACGAAAAACACGATCGTTGTCACTTTCAATATAAAATTCATATCAGATTTTCTAATTAACAGTAGACTCTGTTGTACTTTGATTATCTGGAATTTCTGCGTGAATTGTTAGGTACTCATGATTTAATCTCAAAGTGATTAACAACATCACAGGCTTTAAATGTTTAACTGCGTTGAAGATTATTCCTAAGTCTAACAAAATTTCGCCATTAGTTCGTTTTATGGTAGCTCGAGAAACTGGAGCAACTTCGACGCAATATTATGGTTCGATAGTGTTATCGCGAAATCGCGATCCAGGTCTGTTGTCGATCGCAGAACCAACAGGGAAAATAAATAAGTAAATAAATGGTTGGATCGTAAGTCGGCAACACAGTGATGTGTGCAACTGAGCTGGTAGGCTACAGAAAAGCTGTATTGTGTGCCCCTACATTGCCAACAATCCCCACTTCAGAACGAGCAATGAACGTAAAAGGTAAAGCTGGTTAGGTAATGCCCAGCATGATCGTGAAGGCAAACTCTCTTCAAGAGTTTGCGTGAACGCGAACTCCCTTCGTTTTTCCAAAGTTACACTTATTTTTTCTACAAATATATATAAATATATATATATATATATATATATATATATATATA
>CM052326.1:23014124-23026307 GCA_028455615.1 Lasioglossum zephyrum | reverse complement strand
TTCCAGCCTTTAAAACTTGCGTAATACAAAAAAACAATGCTATACAGATTATATTCCAATATTTCGAAAGTATTTTAAAAATCTACAATTAGAAAAATTAATTGGGTACTCACGTTTGCATTCGTGGGCGTCTGTGGCGGTAGCGCGTCCCCAAGGTGCATCGTTGTAAAATGGTAAGCATTCGTTGCAATCTGGCCCGGCAGTATTGTGCTCGCATCTGTATAGAATACATAACGTGCAGACAAACGTTTAAAAAAAATAAACTGTGGAAATTATGATTACCGCGCGAAGAAGCTGTTTCGAAGAATATAAACATCTTGCAAGTCAATTTCACCCTTTTGAAAACCAATTTCACCCATTAGAACCATTCAAAATAAATTACTATTGATCATATATTTCGATTAAATTTATATATTTATAAAGACTCGATATACTCGATACGCGCTTTCAATAAACACATACTTACTTTCATTTTTAAAATTGATTAATCAGAAAATGGCTACAAAGAATATACATATCTAATGTCTACACATTGAGTATCAAGTCACGTTTCCCTAGCAGTAATTAGACCGTTCACGTGTGTATAAGTATATAATGTAATTTAATCTAAATGAATAAATAATTAATTTCAAATATTCTTAATGGGTGAAATTGATGCCCAAAAGTGTGAAATTGGTTTACAAAAAAAAAGAGAAATTCATTTACAAACAGGTGAAACTGATTTGCAAAAAAGAGGAAATTGACTTGCAGTAGGGAGAATTTAGAATGCAAAATGTAATTTTCTCAATAAAAGTAATGTTCCTCGAAAATAATTGCAGAATTCAACTTTTCCGCGTTCTATATGTGCGAGGTAATTTAGTGAACGACTTTAACGTAATTACAGTTTACATCTTACCTGCACACTCTCCGAGTTTTTCCATCCATGCTGGTACTGTTTACACATTCTCCAGCATGGCCGTTGCAGGCGCAACGTGCTCCAACGGCGACGTCAGCGATAGCATAGTAGTAGGATTTCAGTACGTTATCGTCGCCGAACACTTCGTCGCCGAACGTATTCTGCCTATCCAAAGTAATCCTCAAGTCGACAGCTTGAACCCATTCCTCAAAACACAAGCGCGATTCTTGTTTCACATCAAACACGCACAAATTAACTTGAAACTCTGTACTCCAGAGCCTGAACAGTTTCATATATATTGCATATATATATATATATTTTTATTGTTTTTTTTTAATTTTGTTTTTTATTATTATTTACGAAATTTATTATTATATTATTTATTATATATATATATACACATACGATTTATAATTAATGATTTTCTCTGGATTTCTTGACATTTATTCTTCATGTTATGAATTTTCAGTTAATAATAAATAACTAGGATACGAACAAAGTAAGATACCTAACAAACCAAGTAGCATTTCTTAGCTGTAATACTGAAATAAAGCAATAAAGCAACAACAACAATAACAACAATAATAATAATAATAACAATAATGATAACAATAATAATAATAGTAGTAGTAGTAGTCGTAGTAGTAGTAATAATAATAATAGTGTTATACCTGCAAAGCCGCGTTTGTTTCAAAGTTGTAGGCGGAAGGGCGACCCTCTAAGGTGGAGAATGCGACCGTGCCCTTCGTTAAGGGTGATATGTCTGAATATTCCGAGGTGCAAAGAACTCTCGTGTCATCGCCTCTAACAGTTTCTTTCGAGTCCGGTAAGAAATAGTTGTCCCTGCAAGTTGCAGAATAAAACTGATAAGGCTCCCACGACGCGTCCTCGTTTCTCCTCTTGTAAATGCCCCAACTTTCTGGTCTTGGAGACTCGAAAAGTACTCTGACATACGTTATGTCAAAAGTTTTTCCTGCAAAATGTCAAAAATTACGAAGGGATGGTGAATGTTGAAATCGATCAAAGAACACGTTCTACGGCGTAGATCTATGCCACTGCGATTCTCCACTGTGAAGCCAGCGGGGTGCAAGTGGCCGATTCTCTCGTAAACGAACATGTGGCGCACAGACAGAGATTCTAAATACGGTACGCAGCTCCCATTTTTACGAAGACTACTGTTATTCAATTCTCCGAAAACAGTTTTCCGAACAGGCCTGAATTTCTCATACAAATTAATTGACAACACAGTCACAGAGTAACTCAGAGTTGGGCTCTATTTCAAATATAATATTTCGAAACTAATGTGAAATATTACTTGGAATAAAAAGTTATTTCGCAAAAATATTTCAATTTAAACATTTAATCATTTATAAAAGGCCCATCAATTATTTTAACGAAAAAGAATATCAACGGCAGATGAAAGGCTACCATAGAAATGTAAAATATAAAATATTCACGCTCGAGTCCCATGACTCGCGCCTATGTTTCTTCATCGCGTTCGTGTTCCGAGAAATTATCTCATCGCGCACGCATCCTGATAGATAAGGAAGTAAAATGGAAAAAGATGGCGCCGAGAGAAAGAGAGCGACGAACGTTGAGGATGTGTTAAAAGTTCATCGTGGATACCAATGAATGAACTCTTTCTTTATCTACAGTTAGAAGATTCGCTAAATTTAGCTTAACTCCGCCAAGCACTAACGGAGTCGATTCTAATCGAAATCAAACTATATATGTCGAAATATTTTCTTATTGAAAAATTAGAATCCTTGAAATGAGAGTCTACCAGCTTAATGTTTATAAAGGCATACCCAGATGAAGCGTAAGATTCACTTGAACCGGATACTCGATGCCTTCGAACATGGTCTCCGACTGCCACCATGTTGCATTGTCGTTATTATCATGATCGGTGAGAAACAGAGCCGGATGATCGCCATACCGACATATCTCGCATGATTTCTTGTGCACGCCTGTTTGTTTACAAAATTCGGTTGACCTCTCCTGACCGCATGTGTTCGTCGCTTCCATCGGCACGTTGAACGCCGCATTTTCGAAAGGTGGTATGCACCTCTGCAATTCGAAACGTCGGAAATTTGTTTTTCTAGCTGATAGCTCAGATTTTTAAGTTCGTTTAATAAATTTAAAATAATATAATAGTATATTAATATTATTCTAATGTTTTTACTATTTTCCGAAACATAAACCTAAACCTTGTTTAACATCTCCTAAACCTAGGTATCCTCTCTCTCTCTCTCTCTCTCTCTCTCTCTCTCTCTTTGTGTGTGCGTGTGTACTGGCAAAAATGGTGGCAGAAAAGACTCTGTCAAAATTCTGAATCCTATTAAAATTCTTTTTACGATCCGACGAACGTACTAACCTTAAGTACACAAATAGAACTGTAAAGTATTTAAGAGCGAGAGAGAGAGAGAGAGAGAGAGAGAGAAAGAGAGAGGGGGTGGAGAGTATTATTATGGGCCTTCATAGACACGTCATGCACATTGTGTCCGAATAATAGCAGGTAGTTTCCTTCCAAACAATTCTGAGAACAATTTTACGGGGAAATCTCTGTAAGGGTGTTCAAGCGGTCTCTAAAACTGCAGAGACTTCGCATTTTCTAGATAAAATTTAGGAAATATCCTACATCATTTAAGATATATATATATTTTAGTACATCTTCTCGAATTTTGAATTTGAAACTTTTCGGGCTCTACTCACGAAAATATTCTTGCTATTATTTTGTGTGTACTCTTTATAAACGATTCGCTCTATAATAATAATTAATATATAAATATATAATAAATATAAATGCTGGCTATTAACACAAGAAGAAAAGTATTTCTTTTAAAAATGTTTAAAATTCACCAGAGATGAGTATGATTATCTACTTTTATCTTTATCACGGAATGTTGATGTAACTCGGAACCATACTTTGATAACCTAATGTAACATGTAATGCTCTATGTACAGAAAAATGGAAATTTCATTGACCAAGAATAAACACGAATGAATTCTGATATTTTTATAAATTCCTCAACACTAACCGTAACGGGTTCAAATTGTATCGGATATATAGTCAGTCCAACATTATAATTTCAATATAAAATGAATTTATAAATTGATTAAAAAAATTTCAGTTCCATAAGTATTCGCTCTGAAAAAACCGATATAAACTTGAAAATAACCGACTTTTTAAATATTAAACTACATAATTTGTACTTTATTGAAAAGTTAGAGTAATTAGTTAGTAAACTAGTATGTGAAAAGAAACTTTCCCAAAAATTATAATTGGTCGGAACCGTAGAGGAAATACTAAAAGCTGCATTTAAATTCAAAATTGTGAGAACTGTAATTCTTACAGGTTATTTGTCGCGGTACGGTTAGTGTTAAACAGTCGATCGGAATAAATAATGGTAGCAAAGTGTTTAGATATAAAATAACTACTAGATAAATAAATTAACTGCGAATACAAATACCTGTGGTCTTCCATTGTCGTCGTAACACTTATCTTCGTCTCTGTGCGCGAATCGACTGTACTCTTCTGCAGGATCGGGTTCCGCCAGTACTGCCACCATTGAAATGGCAAATACTATTAACAGTTTCTTATGCCTTCCTCGCGTCATATTTGAAATTAGTTCGGCAACCACTGTTTCTTTTTTAATCCACTTTTACACGGCGAGAATACGCAGTCCAGTTGTAACTCTCACTTTTCCCGATTTTCTTCGACGTCAGGACGACCACTTTTCGTCGAATGGGTCCATCGACAACAATGGGATTCACGACGATCTACTGTTTGTTTATCACCAATACCGCATTCCGCGAGCCGTTCTCCCCTTCTAATGCAGAAAAATTTCTCTCTAATAACAAATTTCAGCAATACCGTTTTCTACAGCACAGTTCAAGAATAAAAAAGATACGACTAGAAGTTAAATAAATAATAGCTGGCAGGAGTCTCAAATTTTAGCTTGAAATTAATTGAAAGATAATTTTTTAAATATCTAGTTACTTTCTTTGGAAATGAAAGATTTTTATTTATTTTCGATCTACAAATGCTATTTTGTATCAAATTGTGGATTTTATGAATTTATGACGAAATTGTCGATGCAAATTCGAACAGTAAAAACGTCGAGACGGTTTAAGAACGTTCATATGTAATTTTCAATTTATTATAATTGTTAGAGTCGTCAAGAAATTTTTATATAGTTCCTGCGTCTCGTAATCGACGAGGAAAATTTTTATTTCGCATGAAGGTCCGCAGTCTAGCTACTACTCATTAATCTAGTTATCAAAACTCGTATAGAAAAATTGGAAAAGTATTGTACACCTTTAAAAAAAATTGTAATTACATAAAATTTGAAATCACCGATTACTAGACGGCGGATCTTTCTGCAAAATGAAAAACGTGCGAATTGTTTGCAAGAAAAAGGATCCAAATGTAAATTGTATTCTTCTTTCAAGTTGAGTGTATCCACTGCTTTAAATGGTACTTGCCGATTTTTGTAATAAATGCATAAAATCCACAGATTCGTGAAACAAAATTCACGATAGATATGTATTGTATTCTAGAGTACGATCGAGCAAAAAATTTCAAGCTATACAAAAGTAAAGCCGATAAAGTTCACAATCACATGCAGGTTGAACACGAACTAATCCCAAATTGTTCACTGATTTCACTGTGTGTCGCAGATTGTTTGAAGTGAAAGGGAAAATTCTTGTTCTAACCTCTTCGACTGAGAGAAGACTTTGGGGATCTCGGAAGAAAGACTCTCTCACCGCGCGACAGTTCACTGGGGAACTGAACGATGTTGAACGAGAAGAACAGTGAGTGTGAGGCTGTAGGCTGCGTGGGCTGCGGATTCGTGGATTTGTAGGGAAGTCGAGTGAGTCGAGTACCCAATGCCAAGAGCGTGTGGTGGTAACACGTCGCCACTCGTGGTAGAAAGTGCAGGCAAAGAGCTGCTTGGGAGAACCATGGCGATGGCAACGTTGGGGTTACAATCAAATACAAATAGGGTTTCGAGGAAACTCTGTTGAAAATTTTCAATCACAGTTAGGAGCAACAACCAGGGCTGTTGAAAATATGATTTTAAATAATAAATAATCCTATTTTAAAGTATGCATACATAGTGCCAATAACTACTGCAGTGCCAGCAATATTACAGTTTACCCTGCTAATTAGGGACTACTAGATTTTAAGGATTTCTTACGAAAATTAGTAGCTGTAATTTATAACAGTAATAATATTAGAAAAATCATTTATTTATATTAGAAAATAATATTAGGAACTATTTCTATTCCACTCCACAGTTTGCTGCAAATCAGATAAGAAATTTTTATCTTACATAAAGTTACACTATGCGGATCTTTATGTATTTATTGTAAAGTTGTGTGTAGATGAAACTGAAAATTGTTGAAATATTTGAAAAATTGAACATGCCAATAAGGGGATTCCTCCTCTGTTATAATCATTAGACTGCGGATTTTATGCGATTATGGTAAAAATATAAATAGATATAATTTAAAATAGAATAAAGATCAGGAGTTTACTATTTTCAATGTATTAAAATTATTAAAGGAACAAAGAATTTTTTATGTGACACCCACCTTCTTAAAATTAATACACAAAATTTTATTGTTTATTTTGTATAAATATCCGCAGTCTAATAATCATTAACCGTTAACTGGTGTACTGGGGTCTCTTATGACTAATAAACTAATCCAACTACCTACCTGTACACGATGCAGAGCAAAACTATTTTCAAGTATACGGCTTAGAACTTTTGTGTAATTTCGTTAATTTCATAATTCAAACATTAATAATTTTATAGCCAACGAACATTTTCAAATAGAATAGAATACATTTTAAAATCGAAAGGCAATTGTAGATCATTTTGTTAGCGTCCGCGAGCAACAATCGGTATCTCGACGGACCGGAAGTGAGGAAGAGATTATTCGGGAAACGGTGACGTCTTCTTTCGTTTCTCCTTCGAACGATTTTATGCGAACAGCGTTTTATTACATTAAATATGCATTCTCATTTTTATTTGTCTATTGTCCACTGCGATAATATTCAATTCTCGAAATCACAATAAAATAAATGCATTTGTCATTGCGGTAAAAAAGCTAGTTTTTAGACATGTCTAAATGAAAATTGGTGGGAACGCAGGAATATTAAAAGAAAATATTATCGAATATTCAGAATTTGCTGTTCATCGTTTGGGGCAGCGTTAAGACAATTATCTTTCCACCAGGAAATGTGTATCGTAATACCGCCAACGCGTTCGCAATTTCTTGATTAGTTGAACGTTGATTAGTCGAATCATAATGAAAGAGTTAGACTTCGGATCTTCATGTATTCGTGAAGAAATTTCCTGGGTGAAATATAAAACAGGATATAGAAAATCTATAAAATTAGAATATTTTTATTTTTAACAAGGAACCGCAGTCTATTAATCATTTTGTATATCGTTAAACTTATAAAACATTAATTGCTCGTGTCAATCTCACAATTACTCTCACTCGTCGGCGCTCATAAAATAATTGCTTTGGTATTGTATATCGAAATAATCATTTCTCTATGTTATCGTAATTCATTTTTTTGCTAAGTTGCATCGAGAAATGTTCCTGCAGTTCTTGAAGATTCGTAAAAACGTCCTCTTTGGGAACGATTTTCTCGATCGCGTCGTCGTTATCGTGTTTAACGAGAAGGGCTTTCCAATTGGCGTTCCTCGCTCCGTTATAGTCGTTGCTGACGGAGTCACCGATATGTATCGCCTCCTCGGGAGCCACGTCGATGTTGTGCCGTTCCTTCGTTAATCTAAGCGCCTCGTCGAAGATCGAGGTGTCCGGTTTCTCCACGCCGAAATCGTACGACGTTAAAACAAATGAGAAATAAAAACGTATTTTTGTGTCCAGAAGTATCGCTTCCAATCTCTCGTCGAAATTCGATATCACCCCCAAGATCAGTCCTTTTTGCTGCAGATACTCGAGCAAGTCGATCGTGCCCGGGTACTTGTGCCAGCACAAGCTCGTGCCGTAGGACTTTATCAGAGTGCTAGCAACCTAAGGGTCACAATGATAAAACAGGGTCAGAGATAGTTGGCACCGGATCAGCTAAATCGGTTAGCACGATGTCCGTACGTTTCATTTTTCGAATCTCTACTATTGCGACTCCCCTTAAAAAACCTCACGCACTTTCCGAAATTATTTTACATTGTTCAAAACGTTACTGGATTTCGGGGTTTTATGCATTTTTTTTTTTTACGAAAATTAACATGTGAAAACAGTAAAATATTAAAATTGAATTTACTGATTTATATTTAAATTGCTCCCTCAATTTCATAAATTCAATTGGATTTACTAATTTGTATTTACGTTACCCCCTCAATTTTTAAATTCTATAGGTGTTCAATTAAATTTACTAGTTTAAAATTTTAATTACTGCCTCAATCTTAAATTTTATATAAATTCAATCAAATTCACTAATTCATATTTAAATTACTCTGAATTATAAATTTTATATAAATTCAATTAAGTCTACCAATTCTATATAAATTCAATTAATCTACTAATTTATATTTAAATTTCAAATCCCCTCAATTATGAAATCCCATATAAATTAAATTAAATTTACCAATTTGTATTTACATTACCCCCTCAATTTTTAAATTCTATATAAATTTAGGAAAATTTACTAGTTTATATTTATCTTACTCCCACGATCTTAAGTTCTATATAAATTCAATCTACTAATTGACATTTAAGTTTCATCGTGTTAAAATTGTTAATGAAGAACATAAATGGTAAATCGTACGGTATTTCAGTGATTATAATTCGTAAACGAATTAACCAATTTTAATGAAATCCTTAGAACGTACATATAACTTTACAAAAACAAAACACATGTTTCAAATTTTCGTTACAGGCCCAGCCTTGAAATCTAAATAAGAAGCAATAAAAAACAATTTTCTATACCAAGAATTCTTAATATTTTTCATTTAAATAGATAATTGGCAATAACTATACTGCAGTGCCAGCAATATAGTACAGTTTACGCTAGTTGAAAAATTAACGCACGAACTGTCTTGATTTGCGGGGGTAATTACTTTATCCATAGTAGCATCTGAGATATAATTATGTTGATCCTTGAAAACGTTGTAGACGATCCGTCGCCACCAATTTTCCCATCCGATGCCGGTGTGCTTGCCGTATACAGGATGCTCCAAGCTCAGCCTGTGAAAGCTGTTTTTGAAACTTCGCGCCAATTTCCGTTGGTCGACCGGTAGACCGTGCTGACTGCCAATTTCGACGTAATGTTCCAGCTTCGTCATGAGCAACGTACCAGTGACATCGAACGTAACTAGCCGCGGTCGAACGTATTTAATCATCATTGAAATCCTTTTTGGAAACTGTGGCACAGGATACACCGGAACGACGCTTCTTTTTTCCTTAGCATGCCGTTCGCGAGGGAAAGATCGACGCTAGTTTCGCGTCGTTTAATGGTCGCGAACTGTGCAGACGGTACTGCCAATGCCAATTCACTTGCCGACACAAAAGCACATCGAACATCCCGAGCGCCACCAAAACATTACAATGAAAGTTCGACGAGAGTGCGATTTATTCGACAGCTTTTTATCGTCCGTCTTCTTTTCTTTATCTACGCAGTCTACGCATTTCGCAACAGTCGTGGTCAGTCGTGGTCAATCGAGGTTTTAATTAAAAGTATGCGGTCTGAGCAGCCGCATACGGCCCCGAATTTCAAAGAAATTTATTTATTTATATAATATAATAAATCTATTTAATGCGTTGTTAATTAGGAGAATTTTCTTGCAACTCCTAACTCGAGTTCGAGGACTTAAAATTTGTATCGCTTAGGGCCTCCACTTGACTTGAAGTGACTTCAACCGCCACTGTTTCACAATGCACTTCGTGTAGAGTGTATAGGATTTCCTAAACTGAAAAGTAATAAAGCTTTTCTTCTACGTTTTCACCGTAATACGTGTGAATTTGTTTTCGAAGCTATATTGATTACGTGCCGTTGCCACCCTTCAAATTGCACAAGGTGCTCTCAAAATTCGAAGACCGTACAATATCGTGTCAGACTCACGATGAAGATTCTATTTTGGTTTTATTTCGTGTATACAGTATACATATGTATATGTATAGTTATCGGAGAACACTTAGGTAATACGGTAGATATCAATTTTCTTCTTTGTTTTAGGTAATTACGGACCGATAAAAACAATGTAGACGTTCGTTAAAATTAATCGTATCTTGTCACGCGGTTCGATTATGAGTATATATAATTATCAATTGCTCGCTTTTATTATTACGAAGTATCAGAAATGATTTACAATTAGTTTGCAATGTCCTCGCTTACCTGCGCAATAAACAACACAGCTACAGCTGTGTTCTCTTCTAAGAGGAATCGGTTTTGGTAAATGGCGTTTTAGATAAACTCGTGCACCTCCGAGCAAAAACGCAACGACTTTTTTCACGCCGGTACATCATATTTGTTTATTTATTATTCGATCGGCATTCCACCGTGAGAAAACAAACCGTTCGCCAGTATTTTCACAGACAATTAAAAATTGATAAACTGGCTGTGATGTTTACAAACGAGCGTTGTAGTCTTTTTATTTAACTAAAGCGAATGAAATTCACGAACAGAACGAGAGAAAGGTTTCGTGCATAATATATCATCACTTTTTCAGAATTAAAAAGTTTGTAATTTTCATTACGGGCACAAATAAAGTATTTAGAAATTAAAGTACTAAACCAATTCTTCTAACGACTAAAAAAAAAAAATACTTAAAATTGTAGGATGTAAAAATCATTGAATTTAGGATTTGTGATTCTTACAATTTTTGCTGTTTCCAATCAATTATATTCAGTGGCGTGTTACCCTATAGGCAATTTGGGCAAATGCCTGAGGCTCCGAACACACAAACCAAGATCCAAATTCTACGTTTTACGCATAAAAATATTTCAAACTCTAATTTGTAAAACTTCATAATACAGTAAAGTCGCGATTCTTGTCAAACACTATAACCCCGTTGTCCAAGAGCCGAATGGACCCTGTACTCTGCTTTTCTCTAGTCGGAGATATTGTCCGCTGAAAATTAGGTTGAAATTAAGCGATGGGGAGAGTGGAAAAAAGGGGAGATTGTGGTAAATGGATTTGAAACCCTATAAGGGGACCAAATATCGTACACTGAAGGTTATTTAAAAAAAAAACATAGCAAACTGTGCTTTTCGCATAGCAATATTGTGTTATGAATCAGGATGAAAAACTATGCAATATATATGTATAATCTGTATTGTTGCGTGTGTATAAAAGCGATTTCTGCAGTTAAACGTTGTAATTTTCGAATTTTTCTTTTATTATGATTAATTGAGTTTAGGATACAAGGAATATCTACAATAAAAAAGGTTTCTATTATGGGATTACTTTATATGCGTATATTTATATTTATATATACATATATATGTATGTGCCGAATATATGTACATATAAATATACAGTATTATAGAATTTTCTGAGTAAGCATTTTGCACTTTCATCGGTCCATGTTTCGATACAAGTACTATAACGGGATCACTCGAAAATACTCGATGTATACATTTAACCCTCTAAATATATAATTAAATCGCTTCAGCGTTTTTAATTGCACTTTCATTACTTTTCATATCTTTTTATTTATTTCTTTAGACATCTTATAAGACTCTGTGAGCCTTCTCGTTTTAATTGAATTAATTCGCTTATCAATCTACGTTAGAAAAAAACCTAGAGGGTTAAACTTATATTTTTTTTCTATGCGATCGGAACATCGAGAATCACAAAACACACCAAATGCAAAATGCTTCGTGCCGACGTTTCCTTTTAAATAATTACCGTAGATCTTACACACTTTAAATAAATCTCTAGAGACATCATCATCTCCATTGCTTTGTCAGGTAAGAACGGCAACTGAGAATCCCAGCGAACTCTCACTCGGTTACAATCGTTCATCAACTGTACCTTCACAAGACAGTCATACTGACTAATCATCACAGCAGAACGGCAACGACATAATTGTAGACTTCGTCTCCCTAAATCCGTTATAAAACCGAGAAAATCGTAGAACGTAAGATGGTGTGTGTGTGTATCTTAATCAAGAGATAAGAGAAAAAAAAGAGATTATTGCGCATCCCCTAAATACGTCTATGGATATACTATATATGTATATACATATATATTCATGTTATTGTTTATTTATCTATCAAAATTTGGTATATCTCAGACTTCTTTTTTT
>CM052326.1:22995656-23014024 GCA_028455615.1 Lasioglossum zephyrum | reverse complement strand
GTCTGAAGAAATCGAATATCGGAGTAAAACGGTCAGAAATTCATTCGATCCGTATCTCTATTATAAATGATTCGCGAATAGCATTATTTATTCTCGGTTTGTATGACTGATAAGAGTCTTTAAAATGTTGTCTCGTTCTATTACAAAGTTGTACATGGCTTGATAGTGGCATATGTTCCGTTCGAAGCGATGGAACGATTATATATCTCTCGGCCGGTTAGGTCAATCAACGAACCCTACACACACGCAACGCCGTAGCGAGATTAATCGGTCGATTATCGGTAATACTTCCACGATCATTGTACAATCATTGGAATCGGTGCGTTAGAATCTACAATTAACATTAAATATAATATGTATATATATATAGCTACATATATAAATTGCATATATGCGTGTATATATATATATGTACAAATATTTATACCATACTAATATAATAAAATCATTGCTATAACGAGATATATTTGTTGCGGCAGTCGTCGTATTCCTTATCGTTAGAATTTCCATAATAACATACGCAAGAGAACGGTACAATATCCTTGCTTATCTGTAATAGTTTGTAAATAAAAGTTATCTGCTAAATACATCAATCAGTCTCTCAATCGTTTATATAAATATTGATGTAAAAGTTTGTTTTTTTATTCATTCTTCTCTCGTCTCTGCGACGCATCGTGTTCATCGATGATGTTTTTTATAAACCGGAACAAAACCAGATATATATATATATATATATAAATATATCGTAGAAATAGCTCGAAGTGGCCGACTGAATTTGATCCAATTATAAATATTATTGCGAGATCGAATCCTCTCTTAAAAAACAAAATGAAAAAATACCTATGCACGTAATATATATGATGTACATGTATTACAATGACAGTTTCCACACGTATATCATACAAATATTTACACACGTGTTTCCCTCTCGCTGTGCCACAAACTCCGTATCATTCCTTTCGTCGTCTGTCTTCGCGGTTTTTGCGAATTGGAAAAATCTAGCGGGACACGTCAAGTCTTACTACCCTTGCAAAACTCAAAAAAAAAGTAAAGGAACGGAGATAGTTTGTTAAGAAATAAGTTTCTGTAAATATAGTTTACAATCGCGTAGTCGTAGATGCGCAAGAGAATTCGTCTACGAAAAAACAAAAAGGAAAATCAGGCATGCGTGCAGAACGTAAATGCAATCATAAATTATCATGCCTCGATTAAATACTTAAAATTACAGGACGTACAATTAATCACTGTGAAGAAAAGAAGATGATCCTAACCTTGTTCTATCGGACAGTACATTTTCTGTAGATGCGACAATTTTGTACACGATAGATGCGACCAAGAATATCCCCCCAACTTAGTAATCTGATCTCGGTATATCGGTGTGAACCGATAGAAAAAAAAGAGGCTCTTTGATAAAAAAAAAATAGCTTCCCTGTGTATGATAGATACGACTAAATCCCCTCGAGGCTGTCGCGTCTATCGAAAATATACTGTATCTCTTCAAAACTCCGATATAACAAACATCCGGCGGTAGAAAAAAACAAATATCGTTGCAGAAAAAGGTTGTTTCGTACGTGGTGATTGTTTCTCTCTCATTGTTCAATCCTTTTGCAAAATATTCAATATCGGAATCTGCCAGGTCACTGTAGTAAAATACTTGCACCACCGTTTTCCACTATCTAGATTTCTTCTCGTCGCTATTTCTCTCTCTCTCTCTCTCTCTCGCCCGCTGTCATTCTCTCAGTCAGTCAATCGTGTTTCCGGTCTCCGTGGAGGATTCAGAGTCGCACAGAGTTCTTGCGAGATCACATTCGTCGACTGTACACACACGTATTCTTCAACATACTCGAACGATGCACACTCTCGAAATTTTCGGCGGTAGTGATCTACACGCGTCTACCAAAAATACATATAAAAGTCGGCGAGACGTGTCAATTTTTGTTTGATTCAGTTTTTTCTCTTCATTTCATAAAAAAACTTTCTACTGAGAAAATCAACACGTCGCGCAACGTGTATAAAATTCAAAATCGTGTAATGTTTTTCTTTAATACTTGCGAAACGTTTGTAAGATTTACTGAAATGGCGGAAACAACGAATCTCGAAATGTACAAACACGAGGAGACTGCTCGGGAAGACGATCAAAGCAGAAGAAATTTTTTTAAGTACATTGATGGTTTCAATAGATCTCACAAACTGTGTGGTCTCGAAGCTTTATAATCTCTCTTTCGACATTTTATTTTCCGAATCAAGAGAAAGATTAAGTATCATCTTTCTTCATTAAGATTCAATCATGGTTGTTTTATTTAAACAGTTTTTGTGTTTTTCGTTTGTTGAGGACGTTTAATCATACTGGAAATGACACATGATCTTCCTTAACTTTAATGTAACATCCCGATACTTATACAAGATAATTTGATGTTCGTCCACCAGCTATATTCGCATTATCCATAAATAATAATTATTCTCATAGCTGCACATATCAATATATTCATTTATAATCTTTCTATCGATAAACATTTCATTTGTCATCCTGTTCTTTCTTTTTTCTTTTAAAAACACACGCAATTATTCTTCATGTATCACGCAATCATGTTACTATGAGACCATTTTATATATGTATTCATGTACAAAATTTCCTTACGCACACTTATGAAAGTTTCTAGTGCCTAATCAATCTGTGGGCACCATTTCTATATTTCTCGAGTCACGTGTTACAACTCAAGAGCTAGATTAATATATTCGTACTAATTGAAAAATAAATAATTCCTCGAATATTGCCAGCAGATTGACCTGGAATCGATATCTTCCCCTGGGGGCCAGTGCCCCTTGTGGAAGGGTTTGTTTCTTCCGTAAAAAGCAAAGATTAATTTGTATAAAAATATATATAAATTTACGTAGAAAAAGAATAATGATATATTATTGCAAGTAAAGAGAACTTACAAAATAAATAAGTTAAACAATGTATTTCTTATTATTGTTTTGTTTTTACCGTTTCAGAGAGAGAGGAAGGATCATAGACTAGATATACAAAGGTTATTTAAAAAATTATATTAGTTATTAATATATGTGCTGAACGAGTATATTATAGAAATCTTAATTGTAATTTGAGCGTCTCGAGTAGCAAGATTCCATTACATTCCTGACTGTTTAAAAAAGATCAATCCTTACACAATAGTGCTAAACATATGGCTTGTGTTTCATCTATGATCCGACCTTGGTTTTCTTAACATATAATATTAATTATTATAAATCATAACGTGCGAGTTACAACAAAAAAAAAAGAAAAAACCGTAGCTATGAATTATTCACAGTGGCAGAGATCAACGAAGCTCTCCTAGGCAAAGAAAAAATGTACAAATTGAAAATTCGTCGAGGGACAAGGTGGTCGACATTGTCCTTCGACGAATCGCCGTTTTCGATGTTTGATTTCATGATGAAGAACTGTTATCGTGTTCCTTGTCACGTAACGATTGTCAATCAGCTTAAGCCAGATGGGCAGCGAACACAGTACTCCGAAACGTAAACGAACTTTTTAATCTGTCGGACGATGAAGAAGTTCATTCATGAAAAATTCGATTCCCAATGTCCCAGAAGTAGATTACTCTTTTCTTAACTATTACCCTCTTTCTTGGTTTTAAACGCTAAGATTTTCTCAATGTTTCAATTCCGCAGTCAGATGCACAACGGTTCCGTAACAAAAAATTTCCACTGTCGACCCGAATGATTTGTCGTTGCTATAAAATAATGTCTATCTCTCTCATATCTTTGGCGTTATCGTTAAAGTTATTATTGTTAACCATACGTGTTTACAAACTGTTATGGGATGTTAGCTCTTTTAATAGGATCGAGTTCGTAATCTTGCTCTCTCTTACATGTAGTCTTAGAAAAAACTCCTGGGGAGGGGGGTACCACTGTAGAAAACTACAACACTGTGTTTGTAAAATTTCGATGAATCTTTGTGCGTGCGAAGAAAAACGTATTTGAAAAATCTGAATAATCCAATGATCACAGTTAATCGGTTATTCCAACAGGTACTTTTCGTGTGCTTTTTTTTGTTCGATATCGTGTGCCCATCTCTGAAAACTAGGAACTAACAGTTTTCACTTATTTACCATTATTATTACTTACGACTTCTTTTTTTGTCCGTAGGTCAATTGTCTGTTGTTCATTTCGTTTTCTTTCTTTTACATTAATTACACAGTAAACCCTGAAGTATTTATAACAAATTTTACTGGTTCAGTTTGCCAATCTGATTGCCTTATTTCTCGTTCAATTTCCACAACTCTCTCTCTTTCTAGTAATACTGCCTAAATATTATCATCATACTTTGATATGATGCTATTCAACAGACCTTCGTTTTCAAGTTTCGTTAGAAAAAGTTACCCTTCATTATTTATTGCTATTTAACGGGGGTCAGGATTTAACAGTACCCGAACACATTCGTTCCTTAAGTTGAATTACTTATCCTTAACGTCATGGACCTTTGCATGAATCATATTTTTCAAATGCATCTGGTACAAATGTAGCTATCGTGACCCTAACAGTGAATTCGTTTTTCTTCTTTACTTTCTCTCTCTCTCTCTCTCTCTCTCTCTCTTAACTTTTGGACCCAAATAGTTCGAAAAGAAATAATGTGATTGGCATCTTGGAACTTCTATACAATATAATATTCACGTTTACGATTGCGATTTTTTAGGTAAAGCCCAGAAAACGAAAAGCTATGGATAAGAAAACCTTTTGCTACGCTCTCGTACAAGTTACCTCGACTAAATTGCTTAGACAGTGGCGGATCTAATGGTAAGTAGCTGCGTGGGGCCCCGAATTTCAAAGAAATTTATTTAATGTGTAACGGTATGAAAGATTTTAATTACTTTCTTTTTTTTCTTAATAAGTTTAAAAGAGATTTCTTTCAACTTGAGTTTGAGGGGCCCAAAGTGTACCGGTTGGGGCCTCCACTTGATTTGAGCCGCCACTGGGCCCCGAGATACCATCGGGCCCGCAGCATTAATTTTTATTTACGAAAAATTCAGTTTACGAGTTTTCTTGGAACTTCTATTTCTAACTTGAATTTCAGGGCCCCAATATGTTTATCGCTTTGGGCCTCCCCTTGACTCGAGCCGCCACTGTGCTTAGAACAAAGATACCATAAAACTGCCACTCGCCGAATAATAATCTTTTATACGTCGCGTTTACGTTACAATGTTGATCACAGTGTTTTTGATGTATGCAGCTAATTATTACACGTGGAGAGTAAAGTAATTGATGAACTCTCCGCATACTGTAAAAACATCTCCAGAGTCAACAATTATATATTATATATATATATATATATATTTATAAATATATATATATATATATTTTATAATATATATATATATATATATACACACACATATATATATATATATATATATATATATATATATATATATATTCCTGGCAGTTTACAAGTATTTCTTTTATCTATGCTAGAAACAGCGTTCCAGTAGAGACATCGTGCTCTTTCATCAACTACGCTCCGGTATAGAAATCTGTCTTAACAGACGCGGAACGGCGTGCTTTAAAAAGTGTTCACGCCCGTAAAGAAGACAATATATAATATATAATTTTTCTATTATATATATATATATATATATATCTTTTTTCAACAACCAACGAGGACAAAGAATCCCATGCAACCTATTCCCGAGAGCACTATATGTCTACTGTACACTCATAACAGTTCTTTCTAATCACAAAGATTCACTTTACCATCCATTCCATAACGTTATAAACTCTCTGCTCGCTCGATATGAATAAAACTTAAACACCTCTCATCCAGAGCCTTTGTAATCTGGGATAGTAAATGGTAGCATATTTAACACACAATTTTTTTGCGTTACAGCATACGTATCATCTCTAGCCTATAGCGTAAGAAAAAATAAAATAAATTAAAATTCTACGAGAGACTGACATTAATTCGAAACCGATTGCCTTGAGGAGGCGGCGTGCATCGCGAAGTCGACGAGCGGATTGCTTGGGACGGTAACAATGGAGTGTGAAGTACTACTGCTTAAAGTAACATTGGTTGAAGAAACTAATGACAATGGCTTACAGGACAGTTGATCGATCTGCTTGATCGGTACCAATTTGATCGGCACGTCTGTCTTTAACCTGGCAGCTTCCGATACCGGTATAGCTTTTAGTTGAACACTTTTCAATGGTTGTATCTTGACCGTTGATTTCACGGCGGTAGCACTCGTACTTTGTATTATTTTCGTGATCTTACTTTCGCCGAGCCCTTGGTTCGAGGATTCATCGTAGCCGGAATCTGATGACGAGTCACTAAACGTCTTACTTGTCTGTTTCGAGACCACAGTCTCTGTACCAGACTCTACACTATGGGCAGGACTAGCAGACGCAGAACTGTGGACAGGACTGGCCGATGCAGAACTATGCGCGGGACTGCAACTCAACGCGTTCGTTTGTTGTTGCTGTCGTTGTTGTCTAGCTAGACAACCGATGCAAGGTTTAATCAGGGAAGGATCTACTATCACTTCACCGTATGGGCCCTTGAATATTATTCCACAACAAATGACCTCCCTACAATTGGAAATAATAAGTGTTACAGTCAGAACTATCGATTCAAACCTATCAAAATTTAATACGAGTTTACACTAACTGTATCATATATTTTTAATCTTTTTTCATTATTGAAATTGGAAAGATGCTTCAGTCAATACATTTCTTTATTTAACACTAAACCTACCACTGCTGATCTTACATTTTTAATTTTATAATTATTCCTTAATAACGTTGCTTATATGGAAAATTTATCTGAGCACACATTGCAATAAACATTGCATGATATATGAATAGATAGAGCCTTGTCATTTTTATCGGCTGAAATATTTGAATCAGTTTCAGTCTCAAACCGTAGCTTTAGTGTTAAAAATCTAAATAGGTTTAGTCTTGGCATTTTTATAAAACAAATGTATGTCGATATGTGAATTTGAGTTAGCTTAACTTACCTTTTGAAATATGACATATCAATAAATCCATTAACAGTTAAATCATCCTTTACTTCGGAAATATCCTGCATGTCTAATGGTTTTTCAGTCACTGGAATATCGTCGCTACCTACAGGACTTCCTGCGCGACTCGAGCCTTTACTGCCATTTCCATTCAAATAATCTTCTACAAACGAAATAATCTCAGAGTTACTTTTGAAAACTATAATTGTATTAAATTAAACGGTTGGGACACAGTAATATGTCGAAAAAATCAAAAATTGTGTTTTTCATAGAAAAATTACATTCGTAAACTTTAAACGCGTTTACGTTAAACCTTCATTACATTAAGGGGTTTTATAGATATTTTCATTTTAATATCTATTAGACATTGACAATCGATTTTTGTTCCTTTTCTCGTTACTTTCTTAAATAAAAAGAAATTCAGTCACTAATTGAGTACCAACCTGTTAAATCATCACTCATCGCTGGACTTTGTTCACGATCTCTGTCAGTTTTCAAATAGATATGTTTCTTCTTCATTATCTTCTCAAATTTTTCTGGTAGATCCTTTATTTTCTTTTTGTTTTTTGATTTAAATTTCGTTAACGACTTTATCCCAGGTCCTGCACGTGCATCGACGACCTGTACGGAATGAAAATTTTTTCATTTTTAAATGTCCATTTAGGTTCAAACTGAGATACTTAAGAGTTTGCTTTCCGATTAAAATTAAAAATAATAACATCAAACAACGGACAACAAATGGCCACTTCCAATAACTAGCTCATTTCCTTTTTATAAAATCCTTGCGATTTTAAATACATTAGTTACAATCTGCTTCAGAATGAAAAGATAACGTGGAAATGTAAATATTAAAATTGCTAGCTTATTCTTCTCGAGAATGGTCTCGGGCCACTTTCAAAATCAACGGCTTATTTATAAGATTGTAGAAGAATATAGCTACATAGAAGAGATCAAATAAATAATCGATTTATCGGAACGTACATGTCTCCAATTGCGATTATTTCCTGCTGGTAATTTCTTCCACCTTTTGACTAAGAGCACGCATGCATTACAAATTTCTCCGGTGCGCCTTTCCTCCAGCTGGAAACATTCCATAAAATCGTCCTCGTACTTTTTACTGTCTGTGAACCGTGAGCTGTGCCAACAGAAAAACATTCTTGGTTATATTCTCCAAAGCAACACTCGAGTATTTTCTTATTAGAAATTAATTTCCAACGTACCTGCTAGACTTGGCTTTACAAATGCAACACCCGGTACTAGATCGATACACCTTTGGCTTGTGAAAACTAAACATTTTGCAAGTTATTTTGACGCTGTTCCTGCAAAATGCAAAAAGAGCCATTAAATACTACTTGGTATGGCGACACAGAGTATCTGATTAAAATTTTGTAGAAAATCTTACATAAACAAAGCATATCGCACGATAAGAAATTCATAATAAAACGACCATAAAGCTCCAGTATCATCGAGAATTAACAATCGATTTACATTTATAATTGTAAGTAATTACCTACAAAGAAGAATTTCATATATACACGGTGTGTGTGTATATATATATAGGGCATAATAAATCGAGGAAATATTTAAAACCGTAGGTGAAGAGAAACGCGTCCTGAAAAATAAATGTACCTTCATAGAATACAGCATGGTTTTCGATGATTGTGCGACCGTAGATCGAAATTAGCTTCGTTCTGTCCGTTTAGGTGTGTAGAAAACCGTGTACGAAATTCATTCGCGAGACGTTCGACACGACGAGAAAATCGTAGATCATCGCACCATCTTTATTATACTTGTTTACATTGATTCGTTGCCAGTTCTGTAACTAACACCGCGATTTCGGCTTGACAGCGTATACGTGCGAGACGCTACGCGCCCGTGACACACGCATTGCTACTAGGGGGCGTCCATAATCTCACGAATCCCCACTTTACATTACACGATAAAACTGCAAAGAAAAACAATCTGCTGAAGGAGATCGACACTTCGCCCAAACGCATCTTTCTTTCTTTTACAAAGAAATTCGCTATTCACTTTCGTCACTTTGTAAGAAATTATTGTTGCACGTCGACTACTTCTTTTTTAAACGTATGCAACGCGCTTCACAATTAGACCAATCTCTTTTATCCAATGCCCTTTTTTCATCAGAATATTATTAATAGACTGCGGATCTTTATGCAAAATAAAAATGTTTCGCATTGATTGTGGGAATCAAGAATAACATAAAAATTAATTTAATCCCATTGACGACTTTGTTATATTAAAAGCAATAATACAACATTCTTGAATTTTTAAAATCCTTTACTGTTTTCTATTTCACCCAACCAATTTCTTCGTAAATGCATAAAGATCGGCAGTCTAAATATTAACGCTCTTCTACCCCCACCATGCGGGATTTTATATTATTTATATTAAGTTGTTCCAATGTCAAATGGCCGATTTTTAGAATTTTTAGATTCTTCGAAAACGTTTCGATTCAAGAAATTACAGCGTATAACACTGTTTCTCAACCGGTGTTACGCGGAATATATTAAATATGTTTAATAATATATTTATTTCTACGCGAGATGTTTTTCTTCGGTTTTTTTTCGATCATTGATTTTGGTGTTCCGCAAATTTGTTCATATAATAAAATAAATGTTCCCTGACCGGTTCTAGATTTTCTTTATTTCACAATTAATGAAGTTATTGAGATGCTTTCATAAGAAATTATTTAATAAATATCTTCATTAGAGTGAACATTAATTAAATAAATTAATTCTCGTCATTTTTATAAGTAAACTTTTTTACGTGGCCTCATCTTCTTAAAATTAATGCACAACATTTTTATTTTATAAGTGAACACTATTTCATTGAATGTTTAAATTATGAAATGTTTTCAATTATTTTACACAGAAAATAAACGTTTTATGTTACTGATATCGTCAGTCACTTATATAAACAAAATTAATGTCTTCTATGTGTAATGCACCGTAAAATATTAAAGGATAGAAACCTCTCTATGAAATATTACTATTTTTAATAAAATACTTACTTCACTGTACAATTATATACTTGAAATGGTTTCTCCATACGTAACTACCACTTAAAAATATTTCTAGTCCATTTACCATTTTTAAAAATCGATTTTCTCGAACCTTGGTTGTTTGCAATCACACACAGAGACATTGTGCGCCTGTAAACATTGATTTCACGCGTGTGTGAATGACCTACATCAACTGCGACGAGTTCGATAATGTTAAACAATGTATGAAATCGTTTCGAGTGTCAACTTATCGATGAATAAACGAAAGAAGGAATCACGATGAGACGTTAGTCGAATAAGATTGTTCCCGATGTGAAAAGAAGAGAAGGAATAGGAAATTATGCTGTCCACCGACACAACAAGAGAGTCTAAAAATAGGGAAGCGTGAAATACGACAAAGCGACGGATTTCTTCAAGTATCTCTTTCTCCCCGATTAATTTTGTAGAACGACAATTAAGTCCCAGCTAAGATGCACGCGTGTAAACATGAAGAATGGTTAAATTACAATTAAAAAATGAATCAATTTTCTACATTTTGTTTAAATTAAAATTGAAAAATGGTTCAACTTTCTACAATCAGAAAATAATGATATTACTATATGTATAATTGATCGATAAAGTTGTATTCTTAAAAATGTAATCATTGAATTCTATTTTCAAATTGGGCACGAACTTCAATTATCTGAACGATCAGGAAACGTGTGATTCTTTGGTCAATAAGAAATAGTTGCGTTTGTTTAACGTCACTGTTCAAAATCGACCTGATGATATATCGATGTCCTTGAATATTTTCAACAATTTAAATCAAATCCGTGGTTCAAGTTATAATTATCCGCTCTTTTCTCTTATATGTTCCTTTCGTTTCGAGTATATTTGAAAAGCAGGTCAGCGACGACACAGAGAAACAGATCGCCGACCACGGCCAATGAAAATTTGGGATCCGGAGGGGCGTGTTTGACTTCGACAAGTTCGTTGGTCGCTAAGAGGAATATGTGTACAGCGCGGCGCGGCGCGGCGCGGCGCGGCGCGAGACGGTTATTCGATCGAGATACACATGTTGGAGTAGGTGCAACGCGCGGAGGCAAACCAGTTTTCCTTCGATATTCCGAATTTACTCTGTATAGTTCCTCCTCCGTCCTTGTCTTTCTCAAGGATCATTTTATCCAGGAGCGTAACACCGTTCTCAATGATCCGAACACGTCCGGCACGGACGTTCTAGGGAAATCCCAATAATCGCTACTTTCGAAGAAAACCGGCGTAACTCGCAAAATTCCGATTATTTTCATAATCAAAGCGGTGTAATTTTAAATTAGTTAGCTAAACCCTTTAGCTAAAATTAAAGACTGTTTTTTAATCTAGGTTAAAAACAAAAACTATACAAAAGTTTTACATTAATTATATGTACTTTGAACAAAGTAGAAGATATTTCTGATGTGATTTTATGAAGATGAGTGATATAGTTCAAATTTGGTTAAATCTTTAAATAGGATTTTCTCTAGAAATAATATTTGCAAATATTTGTACTTCTTAGTTGAAATATGTTTTACTTTCTCTGTTAAACATTGCCAATTAATATAGCTATAAAAATCGTACCTCTTCTGCACCCCATAATAAAATAAACGGTTCCATTCAACTATATCTTATAATTAGTAAGAATTTTTTATGATACTTCGATCGATGATTACAAAATAAAAATTCTCTGTACCGATTTTAAAATTGAAAAACTACATTGAATATTATTGCTTCCCTTGATGATCTTCATAGTGGAGAAACCATTTATATCTTCAATTTTAAAATTCTTTAAATAACATAAAGATCCGCAGTCTGTTAATTAAAATTAATTTTTAAAAATTTGTTTTCCTTCAAAAATATGCTTCCGCATATTTTTATTATTTTGAATGCATCAAATAAGTTACTATTATTAATTTTAAAGATAATGTTTTACCGAATAAAAATCCCTTAATTTGTAATTTTATTGAAATAACTAAGAACAAATTGAAACTTTCGGTAGAATAATATATGTACGAGCTTTAATGAATATCTTTTTCGTGTGAAGTGAAAAAAGAAGTAGAGTCGAATTTGTGAAAATGTATAAACGCAATTTAGATCCTCGCGTGTCACGAGCAAGCACAGCCCTGCATATTAAAGTGTTTCTCGGTCTCTCGACGCACACGACACATTTTTTCAGCGATTCTGGGAGTGGCGCCATCGGTAGTTGAAACCACAAAGCAAGAATGTTGCAACGCACCTATACGCGAAAAAATGTAAATGTGCTTTCGCCTCGTTGCAGTCGATGAGCATGAAGTGGAGGGAGAAGGCAGACGATGTAAGGAACATCAGACAACAGGAAGGGAGGGGGAGGAGGAAAAAAAGAAGGGTTATAGCGATGTTGCCACGTGGTTTGTTGATCGGTTGCTTCTTCATCCCGATACGACTCGGATCTCTGACCCCACTGCGCGGATATTAAATAGTTGTTCTGTATTTTGCTAAAGCAAAGCAACTTTCGTATCAATCAAACCGAATGAAAGAGAAACAAAAGAAATCCCAACCAATTAACAATAAGCTACAATAGCAACGCGATCGGATATGCGTTAACAATGTTCAATTCTTTTAACATTGCTCGTATAAATTCGATCGGTTTTATCATTGTAAAGATTAATATTATCGTGCATGTTTGTAACGAGATAAAAATTTAGAATTTCGAACGAAAAAGTGGAAGAAAAGATATATTAAAGCTCTCGGCGCACTGGTTCGATCAAATTTTTATTTTATCTTCAGATGATCTGAATATAGAACATAGATCGAAACGTCGAAAGAATTTGATAAATTGCAGAATTGCTTCTAAGTAAAAATTTGATCTAACCAGTGCACCGAGAGCATTAATACATTTTTTATAAACAAATATACGATCGATAGAAAGCAACATTGATGAAGTGGAACTCTGGTTTTAAAGGAGGAACGGACACCGAGAAAAAAAATGTTGCATCGAGCCGAAACTACGTGTCCCTGACATGATAAACTCGGTAGTTCAACTTTCCTTCTCACTTTTACAGTTGCTCCGCCGTTGGTAAAAATAGAAGACGGGTTACACACCACCCCCATGTAAATACGTGTCATCCGATTCTCTACCAGTTGTCCAACAGATTACCCCGCGCGCGTTCTGGTTAATTGTTTATTTACTGCGCGAACAATTAGCGAGATCGTCACCGGCGATAATGTTACGGAGAGAGAGAGAGAGAGAGAGATATTTCGATTTCGTTCGACCGATGTTTAACGATATCGCAAGTATCTGATCGAGATGACCTACATTATGATAAAACAGGTTCCGGTATTTTCGTTGAAATAAAAATATCAAGACGCACTGCTCTAAAGGATTTTATGTTTTCAGAATTGAAATGTACGTGAGCGACGTCGAAATCGATTAAATAATTGATTCGATTGTGGTCATAAATGTGATGTAATGTGTGTACGATCCATTATGGCTGACAAATAGAATAAATATTGAATTTGATCGAACATTGTGACGTATAGTACCTCGGAAAAAGATTTTATATTTTCAGAAATGTACTACGTGTCGTATAATAACATATAACATTAACGATTAATATCGAATTTGCTCTAACTTTGCGATATAAAACTTTGAAAAACGATTTTATATTTTCAGAAATGAAATGCACGTATCACGAATATATTGATAGAATTAAATAATTGATTATTATTGGACTGCGGATGTTTATGCACATTTTCCAAATTTTAAGAAAGTGGTACCGAATGAAATTCTATTTTCATAGATAATAGCGTTGAAATAATTTTAATTTCGTTAATGTTCCATCTTTTTAAAAAGAGCTTCGTAAGGGGAACGCTCGAGGCTATATCCCCAATTTTTTAAAAAAGTGGTCCACTACGAAGACACGATATTATTAAACTTATAATTTAATTTCTAACTAAATATATGTATATATAGGAACACAGAGAAATTTAACGAATAAAACAAAAATAGAATTACTCGTATCCACTATTCGAATTGTGAGTTATGATTCATACAAAAAGCACTTTCATTTTCTCCCGAATTTTTCTTTCCCTACAAACCTTATTACGAATATTTTTATCAAAAAAATTAGCCGAATCGGTCCAATAGTTCTGAAATGATGCGTTTAAATACCAACGAACACAGCATTCAATTGTTATTTAAGATAGAAAAGATAGAGAATATTAATGGCTGAACCAGCGGACGTGACAGTGCACAGAAGAAAAAAAAACAAAAAAATATTCAAATATCACCGAGCTGGGTGAGAGTGCGTTAAAAGATTCGGAACGTGGTTAAAAATATTTTGGGCAGTTTTTTCGCGGTGGAGGCAAGAAAAGGCCATCAATTTCTGGAGCGTAGTATTTATACGTCGTGGCTGAAGGCTCCCTTTTTCAAAAGTGAAAAGTCAAAAGCCGTTTGGGCCCGTACCGGAGAGTGGTGACAAGTCGTGTGCCATTTTCCCGGACAGAGAGAAAAAAAGAAACGTATGAAACGAAGACGAAGAACGCGGTGCACGTATAGCGAAGGACGTGCGCGATCAAGAGACCGACATGGCGCGTGGCACGGCACGGTCGCCGCCATGGTCGGCTCTTTCCCTTCCCTCCGACCTAACCAACCCCGTCGTCTCTCGAGTAGCAGTATGTCGATCCGAAAGAAGATGGTACAGATGCAACACTAACCCATCAGCAATTATCCAAAAATTATTCGACCGATCCCTCTCGAACAATCTATGTGTCAATAAAGAGTGACACGAACCTCGAGCGAGCAAACAAGGCGAAAAGTCATCGGAACCGATACCCGCCAGAAAGCGGGCACACGCCATGACAGATGATACGGCACGGCACAAACAACAAACAAGTCCACTTGCCAAATGGAAACAGCACGCAGCCAAAAACGCGGGAAATAATCGTCGATCCGCACAACGAACAAGGCTCGAGGATCGTTCGATCATTGAAACGATCGGCGAACAGATCTTTTCTGTGGCTTATTCGCCGTGCCGCAACAGAGCAGTGCCGACAATGAAAAATCCTCCGCGAAGGTACGCGCGGACAATCTGGTGAAAGTTTCTCGTTGCAGTTGACATAAACTACGAACATTCTCGCAGCCAGGTTGGCCCGCGGTAATCACCGATCAAGAGAACGATTAATCGGACAGATGGAACGAGAAATAAACGTCAAATGCAGGCAGCGTTGAACGCGGCAGTAGCCTGGCAGATTTTCGTCACAACGCCGAAGACGCTGACATCTCCGAACATATTTATTCGGAACGCGCGATTAATCTCCGATGACAATCCGCGAGTTTGTTGAGGAGGCGTCGCGTCGTCAATATATCGGATTCCCGCGACACGTGCTCACGAAATTCACAGTAAGATGTTCCAATTAATGACAGAAGATTCGCTTACCTTTTCAATACAGGTGACGGCCAGATTTGAGAACTGTTTTGCGCAGACTCACGGCGCTGGCTCTCTTCTATACGCTAATCAAACGAGCGTCCGCAACTGTGCAAATAAAAAATCTTATTTCACTGTGTTTTCACATCTTCCGACTCTCTCTACGAATATTTTATTCGCCAATTAATTTTCTCGTATGATGCTTGTCATTTATTTCAACGATACACTTTATTTAATGTACTAGTTTATCTGAAATAATGGAAACTTGACTTCCGCCGGAGGATTTGATTTTTGTCGGACGAAACGAAGGAGTTCGACGGAGTACCGCTAGGGCACCGAGAGAGAGAGAGAGACGGTGATCATTCGATTTTTAAGATGCAAATACGATCGAACAGGGTATCCCGATGAAAATTTAGCCGGCGAATCCGCGAGGGAACGACGATGTTTCCGGGATTTATCGGGGAATTTCTTCTATCAGAATAACCGAGAGATGATTGCGGCAGCTTGGCAACAGAGAGCGCAGCGCCATCTTCGCGAGAAATGAAGACAGTAATAAAAAAAAAATGCCCGAAAAATGCACGTTTTTTAAATGAAACGCGATGCTCGCGGAAGTTAGATCTTGCTAATGAAGAAGATCGTGCAAGATAATAGCGCGCTGATACAATGATAACAGTGTCGAGTTAATCTCTAAAATATTCAGAGCGACTGTTCTCGTTCCGTTCAACACGATTTTCGCTGCAATATTTCCAACTGTTTCGAACTTCTCGAGGCAAGAATAATGCCGATCAGATTTGCCATCTGCCGGCGATCCCCACGAATCACCGGAGTGCATAGATGTTTTTGCTTTTTGTTTGCTCAGTGGTCATTGAAATGAAAACAGCTGATTGTTTCGTTTTAACCTTGTTTGGCGGAGAGGAAATATCAGCCACGCTCCGCGACGCCTTCGTGACAGCTCGAATTTCGTACAAGATTTGCTAGATAGTGGAATCACTTAGTTGGCTGTGAATGATGGCCAGTTTAATCGGTACCACTGGTAACGATTACAATTTCAAAGTGGTTTTACTCGGCGAAGGATGCGTCGGGAAAACCTCCGTTGCGCTGCGATACGTCGAAGATAAATTCAACGATAGACACATCAGCACGCTGCAGGTCGAAAATTATTTATTTATTTCATGCTTTTCCATTTACCTAAGCTTCAACATGTATTTTACACGAATTATATCTTCCTGTGTGCACATTCGTCGGACCCACTTTGACGTATTGCAATTGTCCGCTTGCAGGCCTCGTTTTTAAACAAGAAACTGACTATAAATGGGAAGAAGGTGAACCTGGCGATATGGGACACGGCGGGTCAAGAGAAGTTTCACGCTCTCGGACCGATTTATTATAGAATGTCCAATGGTGCCATTCTAGTTTACGATATCACCGACGAAGACACCTTCCAGAAGGTATGCTACCAGAGAAAGAATGTTTCTGTACTGTGCTCTCATCTGTTGCTCGTTTCGCAGGTGAAGAACTGGGTGAAAGAACTGAAGAAGATGTTAGGCAGCGAAATTTCTTTAGCGATAGCAGGGAATAAAATGGACTTAGAGAAAGATAGAAGTGTTGCTATAGAAGAAGCTGAAGAGTAAGTCTTTTACTGTACTGAAAGGTGTACAGCGGTTTCTCAATAATTGTCTAAACTATGGGTACGTAGAAAAGGAATTTGCCGAGAAGTATAAAGACAACTCTAATCCAGTAACAAGACTTCTTTATTTCTTTATGGGACTTTGAATTTTCTCAACGTATTTGTAGCGTTTTTCCAACAAAAATTATATAATTTCAATTATATGGACTTGGCTAATGAACGATGAAAGTTTTCGATGCAAAGAAGATGTGGAGAGATACAGAACGCTGGTGCAGTTCAAAGAATTACCCTTTTCTTCTTCCATTGAAGAATCGAATAACAAGACTTCTTTATCTTTTTATGGGACTTTGATCAACGTATTTGTAGCGTTTTTCTAACAAAAATTATATAATTCCAGTTATATAGACTTGGGTAATGAACGATGAAAGTTTTTGACGCAAATAACACTCTTCAATTAAGCTGAAACTAAGGTCTTGATGTCCTTAAATGTTTTTTACACATCTGCTGCTTCAAATTGTACGTGCTCATTTCTATTATAAATGCATACAATCCACACAGTCTATTCGTTACACAAGTAAATATCATTGTATCATTGCGCGTATCACAGCGCATTTCGTTTATCTGATAATGTTATCTGTGTAGTTTTCTCAGGACTCGATTAAACGATTTTTACAGGACAAATTAAACTTTCCAAACGGAATTCAACGACATTATATTAGTTACTGTTGGAAAACATTAGAGATTGTATTATAAACTTGCAATTTCTTAAGTAGATCTGGTTATCATCTATTATATATCAACTGCACAAAGATTGATCTGTAATCTAGTGATTTTTCACTATTGATAATCCCCCATCTCTGCGTTATCGAGAAAACACTGTATCGTAACTTAACGTGTGGATTCGATAAGCCCGCATTGATAATTCATATAAAATTTGTGTGATGATTAGGTACGCCAAACAAGTAGGAGCCATGCATTTTCACACTTCGGCGAAGTTAAATCAGAATATCGAAGACATGTTCTTGGACCTGACAAGACGAATGATACAGCACGCGGACGAGGTAGAACAAAAGTCAACGCTGACAAGAACAAGTAGCGCGCGGCGCAACGTCGTCGTGGTAGAAGACGAGGCTGAGGAAGCAGAGCCAGTTAAGAGTTCCTGTTGCGGTGGCTCTTCGCAAGCATCTTAATTCCACACGCGACGGTTTCTAAACATTATTGTATGTATATACAAAACATTGAATTGTTTTGGCTGCTGTAATATTTCTTCAAATTTTTTTTATAGTTTTATA